>JABJVR010046033.1:0-30260 GCA_025773905.1 Chitala chitala
CACTTCCCTGTGAGCTGCTGTAACAAGAGAATTTCCCCACTGTGGGATCAATAAAGTTCGATCTAATCTAATCTAATATAATCTAATCATGTGATGGGCAGCCAGTAAATTTTGGCAAAATGTATTCAATCATTCAAGTAAAGTTGGGGAGAGGTAGTCTCTCTCTGATGTGTGTTCCTTGCAGCAAGTGGGTAAACAAAAATAAATAAATAATCTTTGCTCAGATTGAAAAAATAATTTGTACATACATTTATTTTTATCTGTACCCGCAATAACAAAAATGTAGCTCTATATAGACATGTTTGGGTCCAGAACCACACTGGAGAACGTGTATTGAAACAAATACTTACAAAAACTTACTTAAGTACAGTAAATAATTGTACTTTGTTATAACCCACCTATGCTTTTAACCAACAGAAGGTTACAGATGTTCAATACCACATTTTCTCAAGGAGAGATTTTTTTCAGTTAGGTTTGTATAAAGTGAGTGATGCAAGATTCAACGACATTAGTAAGACGTCCCTTCATAAAAAAGCCTTGTATTATTGATCAATGACATGAAGGTCTATTAAGCAAGCAAATATGTTAGCAGTAAGGAAGTGCTACATTTTCCATATAAGCTTTTTTTTTTACATGCAGAAGCTTATAACAGGCATAAAGAATGTGTACTGAACAAAGGACACAACAAAGTAACCCATTTGTAAGATTTAATAAGGAAGTCCACATAAAGTACAGGCAATAAACAGCACAGGCATCAGAAAAAAATCAGTTTGTAGAGAGATGCTATTAAGATATTATCTGGTCATAAACATATAATCATAGGAAAATGAACAATCATTTAAAAACGTTTCTTTTAGGGATTCTATTACAAATGCATACCAGTAGACTTTAGCTAAAATCACACAGAATTACAATGACATACAATGTCACAATACCATAAAAAAATGCAGCGAGGTTTAAAACTCTCTCACGCAAAAAAAAGCACCACACACAAGCACACGCGCATACAAAACCAAACATGATACATACATGAAGAACAGGTTTTTAACAGAATAACACTGGTGTGAATCAACCACGACCGTGTGTAGGATCTTAATAAAAGGTGCAGAAAAATTAATACTGAAAACAAGCCTTTCTGTACAGCCAGTTCGTCCGGCATAAATATTCTTCATCCAAACGTCAGTGCAGTAGCTTCTCCTCTCTGGATGAGAAACTGCCAGAGCTTCTGGGTTCATCTTCTTGCTCTCCACAACTGTTGTATTTTCTGACTAGTTTTTATGGTATTTTTTGTCATTCTCTTACAGCAGACTCAGTATCCTGAATGTCCCGCTGTCAAGAACAAGTGCTTCGGTCATTAACACGAGTCTGGTTGGTTTGAAAAATATAACGCATCTTTAATGTTCGGGCAGTTTCCCTTTTGAAATGTCCTCCAGTGCAGTCCCGCATGTCTACTGGAGTCCTCTGAACAAACACATCGCAAATATCATTGCGAAAAGCTAATGACAGAAAAGAAAGGATGTAATTAGTTGACAATGTAAGAAAGAACACCCACATCTGCGTTACATTTTAGACTTAATGTTTCAAGCAAACATTAAGTCTAAAATGTAAGAACAGATCCTGCTGCAGAACTGCTCACACGAGGAGTTTTGTGTTTTGGCATTTTAAACAGCTGTGTAAGATTCTGCTTTTATTTTGAACAGACTTAGGCATTTCACTCCACTGCAATGCCACTCTATTCCACAGGACGGCAGCATACAAACTATTGTCTCTTTCACCATAGCAGGTCTTAACATGATTATTATACATTCGATTAAGCCATTTTAAATGCATATTCTCATTTTTGTTGGCTTATTTGCTGTAGATTTTGAGCTGTGTGTATGAAGCTCTTGGCAATTTTTGTTATATCATTATCGGAGAAGTAACTGCCTATTACATCATCAACATTTAACAGAGATAGCAGCACATGACCTTACTTCAATAGTTAACACCACAATGGCAAGCGCTCCAGCCAGGTATATGTATGTCTCCAAGTTGTCCACCACTGCAGAATAGCATCCCTGCAGAAACAGAAGGGGGGCATATGCGTAGTTTAAAGTAAAGGGATTGTGACAGTATTGAAATATACACCGTCAGGTTGAGCAGCAGATTCGTTGGCTCTTCACAAACTGAGAAGAAATTGATGCCTTGTTTGCAACCTGACGAAAGCTTTACCGTTTTCTTAAAACATGCTATTGTGAGAATGACAGAAACATCATTTGATGTTTGATGCAGTTCTTATTCACTCCACTAGAGGACAGTAATAGTACAGTTTTCATTTTACAACCGTATTAGGTGACACGCAAAGCCACAGTAACGCCAATATAATGATATGGTAAATTTAGTTTTCTTGATGGGCAGTTAATTTTACACACTTATTAAACCATATTAACTAAAACACACTATGATTTAAATATAAGAGCTAGATAGAAACACATGTCTGGCAGCAAATGTTGAATATGTAATTTTCAAATATCAATCTAGTTAGTCTGTCTAATTTATATGTAGCATGTTTGTACAGGGATTTTTGTGATGCTTTTGAAAACCATGTGACTAAAGACTAATGATGGGAATAATTTTGCGTGATTCAATATCCATGGATGACTGTTACCGATTAGTCACTGTAAGTGAACACAGAAGTAAACCAAAGATTTTTTTCTTCCATAAAAACTGATGAATAGGCTTTTCAAGGCTGAAAAACCTGGAAGCTACACGCTCAGAAACCGCTTATCCAATTGAGGTCATGGAGATGTGAACCATGTCATGGCAAGGACAAGCCACGAAGCACGTTATTCCCCGGATGCGGCGTCGGTCCAACACACGGCACTCATGCACACTAGCGGTAATTTGGTCACCAGTTATTGAACAGCTGAGAGAGAGAGAGAGAGAGAGAGAAAAAAGCCACACGGGTAGTGCCGAGCATTGAGTGTGTGTGAGTTGACAACAGCGCGTGCTGACCCAGCACGCGGTGACAAATGACCACAAGCGCCTACTAGTGAAGCTGTTTTTTTCCCCCCTGGATACAGATGACTGTTTAGAATAACTACATGTTCACAGCTCAAGGTCACCTCCATATGTTGAGGACCAAACACACATATACATTACTTCCATTAAAACAATGCACTCAGAATATTACTAATAAATGTAAGTGTCCCAGAGACAGAACTCAACATGTCTGTTTGCTATTTACCCATATATGACTACAACCACCCTTGATTTTGCAGCCATGGGCACCAAACTGCAAGCATAATGGAAGTAACAGCATTAAAACATCACCCCAGACCTCAAATGCTATAATTAATTTCTTCCCACCTTCCAAGACATACTGGAATAGGCTTAGCACAAGCTCTTTCTCACATTCTCAATAAGTTCTCCTTATTGGCTTCCACATATGTTAGCCCTTCCTTGCTAATCCTGCACTTTCATTTTGTTTACCCCTTGTCCGCACTGCTCTGTCCTCCAGTGGTTCAGTGCTACTTTCTTTTTGTTTAATGAGGCTTTCAGGGACAAATGAAAAAAGACGGATTTCAGACACGCCAAGATATCCTCACATGACTAAGTGATCGTAACTCATTAAAGTCATGTGCAGAAAATATACACGTTCACAGAGTTGATGAAGATAATTCTGACTGATCACATAATTCTTCCCTTTCACTACAGACTGAACAGGGAGACATGGTATGGTGATCAGTATTACCCAGTGCATCAATGATCCTGTAAAGGCAAGAACATGCATCTGATGTCCAGGAGTACCTGTAAGTGTTCAGAAAGTTAGCCAGAAAGAGCACAGGTCAACCTACTAGGAGGCTCTTTGTCAATGGGCCTTGACAAAACTGATCTCACGATCCTTCAGACTGAAGAGGGCACTCACCTTGTTGTATCGAAACAGCATGCTGCCCATAAGACACTCCTCCTTGCTGATATAGTCCATGAGTTCTGTGTTAGTGTTCCTCTGGCAACAGGCCTCGGGCACCATGTCATTGCGGTTGATCTGTCTGAAGTAGCTGCCCTCAAAGTCCTCAGGGCTGTTTACCCCACAGCACTCAAACTGCAGAGAAGAAGAGGGTGAGGTGCACTGTCAAATGTATCAGGTCTGTGGAAAGACCCACAATGCACAGCTCCTTGTCAGGTCTCTCCACAGACCCACAATGCACAGTACCTTATGAGGTCTCTCCACAGACCCACAATGCACAGTACCTTATGAGGTCTCTCCACAGACCCACAATGCAACAACTTATGTATCTTATGTTAACCACAAAAAAACAGCCCTTACTGTGGACATGATGGTGTTCCAGGTGGACGTGAATACATCTGAGGTGTTATAGCCCTGGTATCGTTTTTTGAGCTCCTTTGTGAAATACTCCCGCGTCAACTGCAGAGACAGACACACGTGTCAGACAGAGCGAAAAAGGCGCTGACTGCTGCGTTCATCAGCCAGAAGACACCTCCGACGAGACCACTCACGTGCTCCCGGAACACGAAGGCCAAGATGGCGGCGGCTAGTTCTGCCAGGAATATTATGAGGATGAGCAAGAAGAACTGGTGGGAGAGTGAGCGAGACACTGATGAGAAGGAGGGAGTACGGATTTGAGGGCCTCACCTTTCATCACCCTTTGGCCTCACACAAACCCCTGGGAGCTCTTGCAAACGAGCGCCCCAGTGCGTGCCCTGTGGCACAGTGGCCGGCCTTCGCTCACCGAGAGCAGCAGGCCCTTGTTCCCACGTAGAGCGCCGCAGCAACCCAGGAAGCCCAGCAGGAAGAGCATGGACCCCATGGCAAGCACGGCGTAGACTCCTGAGAAGAGCTGCGGGCTGGCCGCCACGACCTGACGCACGCCTGTGGGGTCCACCAGCACCCAAATGCCCACTCCCAGCAGGAAGGAGCCGCCTAGCTGCAGGGCAAATATGGGTGTGGGGAGGTCAGGGTGAGGTCACAGCATCTTCAGGGAAGACATGGGACATCACTGGAGAGTCATCCACTACTACGTGTAATTTAAAAATCATTTACTGTACACGTGTGCTCTTCCAATACATACCGTACACAGTGAAGGAAACAATTGGAAACAGAGAAAACTAAACAGTGTTGGCACCACCTAAAAACACTACAGCACTACGTGTTTCTGCTCACCTAACACTAAGCAGAGGGCAAGGAAAAGGCAGACTACTCGCTTCAGTGCTTGAACCCCAGGGTCACAAGTGCAGGAAGCCCCACCTGCCGAGGCAGAGAGGAGGCCTGGAAGAACACTTACAAAGATGAAGAAGTTGAAGACGAACATGAGGTACTTGACGCAGCTGAGACAGTCACCCTCCATGACCGTGCTCCTTGCCGAGGTCTCTCCCTGCCCCTAGGGGAACACACACACACACACACAGACACGCTCACTCGTCTCTGCGTGTACCTCCCAGTGGTCTGTGAAGTGAGGGGGATGGGCGGTGGTGGTAACTTTGGCACCTGGTATTTTTAACTGTTTTGAAGAAAAACATTCTAGGCTAAAATGACCGTATTACATTAATAACTCATCATTTTCTCAATTGCGCCTATAATCAAACACACGTCCGTGCCCCAGGGGAGCATAATCACACTGATTACAGACTTCTTTATCACTTTAATCAACTGGATTAAATCATAAATCTAAAGAACAGCTGCTCATCCTTTTACTGCCTAAAGCAGACTGATAAATCTCTCAGAGTTTCAATTTTACTGAGCACACCTTAGCAGAACACGTTCTTCATTAACACTTTTCCTTGTCAGTCAGAGTACTTTTATTCACCGTTGTAGAAACGGAAGCTGTACCACTGCTAGTGGACAATGTCATCTCTCCGTCCAACAGCGCGTTGTACTGTTATGGCAGGTTTCAAATCTGTCGATTTAATAAAGCAGAAGATTTTCTTTAGTGCTGAGAGACCTTTGAGGCAGTGCTGATTAAATTCCTCCTCACCGGAGCAGCCACGAGACGAAAAGCAGAGGGTCATGTGCAACGCAGTAGAAACACGGTACCTGAAATTCAGATACCTGTACGGTCTGCTTGTGTGTGTGAAAAGGCACAGTAATCTGAGAAGGAACAACACAACGCTGAACAAAACAAGCGTGACAAAACCACCTCTCATCCACCGCACTGGAAAAAAAAAAACCGCTCTCACCCCTTTTAAAAGGCGTTTGCCACCTCCATGTTCTGTGAAGCTGGAAGAAAACACTCCGCTATGTTTTCTGTTGTTTGGAGTTGACAGCCGTCTGCCACTGGGCTGGCCTGTGTTCAACTGGGATATTGCAGCCACTTTGCACACAGTTCAGTTGGGTGTTTGACTCATTGGTTCAACAGCTAGACCCACACGGAGGAGCTGGGTAGTCCCTCCATGGTGCACGCAAAGGGGCCAATCTAACGACACGCAGAAGGACCATGCTTTGTTTCTACATCCTTATGGTCCACTGGAGAACTAGCAGCCATCCGGTACGTTCGTTAATTAGCACTCTAAAAGGCCTGGCGTGAGGCTGAGTGGTATTAATTGGAGTTAAAGATGCACCGTCACTCACTGAATAGGTTCCAGAAAGGTCAATCACTCTCATTTGTTATTGTGCGTCTGCATACAGGGAACCCAATTTGGGTTGAGAGGGGAACTTAACACAATCCGAGACCCTGAACTCGTTGTCTGAACCTCCTTCTGTCCTGGGGAGTGCCAAGGCCAAACCGATTTCCTCTTTTGTAAGCAAACTCTCTGGGTTCTCTCAGCGTTTCGAAACAACACCAAACGTTTTGCGTTCTTGAGAGCGCAAAGCGTACAGTCAGCATTGCAGCGGCACTGTGGGAGTCCATGATCTAATTCTGGTCTCTGCGCACAACTGGGACTCCGCAGCCCAGCGCCCCGATCTAGTAAAAGTCGATGGCAGGAAGGCGTGCTAAATAAATCAGTGGTGTCGCGGTCCTGGGAAGAACGAGCTGTATGACAGCAGGCTTTTTCCTGCTCCTCTTGCACAGCGCTGGTGCTGGGGGCCCACATCGACCGAGGCACTTATTTTTCAGTATGGACCCTGGGCTGAGAGGCACCTCTCCCCCCCTGAACTCAGTGGTGGTTTTATCACCCTAAACAAAATGATCAAGTCTTTCTGTATAACTGTGTCGTCTTCCTCCTTTCTCCAGCTCTCTTTCTGCTCAACTTTCTCTTGCTCGGTATGAGAACAGTGATCCCCCATGTGTTCACTTGTGTGTGTGTGTGTGTATGTGTGTGTGTGTGTGTGCATGTGCGTGTGTGTGTGTGTGTGTGTGTGTGTGTCTGGTGTGTGTGTCTGGAAGATGCTGATGCAGGCAGTACGGTCAGCTATGGCTGGTGGGGCAGATGGATGAGAAAGCGGTGGGAATGTTTTTCCTTGCCGCACCCCAGGGGCCGGCGTGGATGAGACACAGGCCTTCGCTGTTCCCCTGCGCCAGACGCAGCAGATGCAGCGTTGAGCGGGCCGCCAGAACCGAGGCACGAGACAGCACCCCGTGACCCACATTCCTCTCCTGAGGAACCAGCACTTTAATGGAAAAAAAGCATTAAAATAGAACCCAGCACAGCACATCCAACTGAATGAACAGACGCTGTTTATCCAAAGCCTATTTTAACGTGGGCTCTTCCGTGGTAAAATGTAAAGAAGCAGTAGTTTTCTAAAGACACCATTTAGCACGATTCAGGAGTGTTTATGCTGTACTGAAGTGACACATTGCATTGGTCTTCCCCCACATCATTTTCTCACACACTGTCACTGCATGTACGCAGGGCTGTCAAAGACTTTTTTTTTTTTTTTGACAGAAATTATTTATTTTGATTTATTGTACTTTATTAATCCCAGAGGGAAATTGCTTCTCTGCATTTAACCCACCCCCTGAGGGAAGCTGTGGGCTGCTGGCTACATACTGCACCCAGGGAGCTAACACCAAGTGTCCTACTCTGGCTGTGCTGGGATTTGAACAGGGAGACTTCCACATGCCAGCACAGTGCACTACCCATTGAGCCACCAGGCTGATTTATTTATTTCTACTAACAAAGTATGTTTTTAATTATATTTACATCATGCAGAAATACTTTGGCAAAATATTTTTTATTTACTAGCTCATATCTGGGGTGGACTGTATCCAGCGTTGGGATGGACCCAGTTTTCTCCCCTGTATATATGGGTACCTTTGGTAATAATCCATAAATTATTTAATTTAAATTTAATTAATTTTTTTTGCACATTTTACACATAAAAAGAGGCCTCTCAGTCCACAACCTTACCAGTTACAACCAAAACTACAGGTACAAAAATCTACATCATCTAACAAAGTCATCCTCCTCTGTATCAAAAAAATTATACAATTATCCAGTTATACAAATGGGTAAACCTAAATACTTCTGTATAAGCGACTGTGTGTAGTTTTTTTTCATGAAACTAACAAGGTCTCTTGAGAACAAAGAAAAAGAAAATCAACCATCTAATCATAATTTATAACTCTCCAAAGCTGCGGCTGTGAGAACAGAGATAAGGAACACGGGTCTGAGTAAACTGACATACTCACAATGTTTTTAACGGTCAGGAACAGGACGTGCTTTGAAACATTTTGGTCACACACTGGATGAACAATTAGGGGCAGCTCTCCTCCCCTTTTCAACTTGTGCACATTTTTCAGGGGTACAGGAATGTAGGGGCTCCTCCAATACATGCACTCTGTCTGTTAATTAGCCTCCTTATACAGACTAGCTATTGGACATATCTGAACTGATATCCCTAAACTGGGTGGAATTCTAAGCCAGCAGTTATATCATACATCATACAGACATTATTATACATGTCAGCGGCCCAAAAGCCGACCCACTCCCTAGAGGTTCTCAAGGTCCGTCTCTCACAAGCTGCTCTCTCGCTTTTTGCTAAATGCGCTACTCCGTTTTCCAATGTTACGGTGAACGCAGCTACGTTTCAGCAGATGGCAAGTTGAACCAATGGACTGGTTCGATGTTTGTCCTTCAACAGGGCTGTGGCTTATTAGGGTACCTTTGGGACAATAGGAGGACTGGAACTGGTGTGTCAGGGCTCCGGGCCTCAAACAGGACAATTGACGCACATCAAAACAAAGGTCTGATTTATAGGAAAAGTTCTGATAAGGACTGGAGAGAGGGCCGCGTATGTGGCCAAACAGTGTGGAGGGCTGTATAATCCACATGTATGCTGACATTTCAGCCATTTCACATGTTTTTGTCAGAGATGCTATTTCCCAGTTTAGCTTTGTTAATAGTGGGAGGCACAAAGTCAGTTCCTCAGTCATGCAATTAATTTTAAACATTTCAAAATGACTAGTATATAAAACCAGTTCAAAGCAATTCATGCAAGTATAAAGCTTTCATTACAAGGCAAGGCACATAAAATATTTAAATGCCTTAGGTTTGAGGCAAGTCACTCCTAAATGCTTGTTGTTCCCATCAACGTGATGTCAGGTTAGTAAAAACAAGTAAAAAATGTTAGCAAAAATATGTGTTTTCTAGGTCGCACTGCAAGAAACCCCTTACTACAAAACAGCTTCAAGAAAAATATGTACTTGGACGTAAGGTGATACAAAGACGCTGAGTCTCTCTGGCCTGGGAGTCCTGTGTAGAGCTACTTTGAAAACCTGGCTTACGCTCTCATGAGGAATGCATGAAGCAGGCACTGAAACCAAGCCAGTAAGCAGAACGGTAAAGCTGAATGAACAAGCGCACTCCTCAGTGTTCACATTCAGGCTTGCGATGGAAGGCAGACTGGGAGAAGGCACCACGCTGCCTAATCAAATAACGGGCACAATCCGTCAACCAGGGTGTGAAGAACGCAGTCGGAGGTTTGTGTCGACACACACTTCAGGTTTCCCACTGGTTACTCACAGCTTCTCCTGTGCCTCTGGAAGCATCCAAAGTTGCAAAAAAAAAAAAACAGCCCAAACCCATGGTCAGAGGCCAATTCACAGTCTGATAAAGGAGGGGCTGTGGTGGGTTAGCACCCTGCCCTGGGTGTCCCCTGCCCTGCGCCCTATGTGCTCTGGGAAGGGCTCCAGGTTTCCCCGCAACCCTCACCAGGAATAAGCGGTTAAGATAATGGATGGATGGATGGATAAAGGAGGGGCGAGGGGGCAGTGTGGAGAGGACTTGACATCCGGGTCCTCTCCAAATTGCAAAACAGCTAACTGTACTGATTACAGTTTATTCTCCTATCTCTTACCCTATTAATGCTATTAACTAGCTACCATAAACTTGGGGCGTACGAGGCTTGAAGTACTACTTGAAATGCACATGGGTTTCTTAATGCACATTAATTTAATTGAAAAAGAGAAAGCAGGTTTACATATTTCAGGTAACTGTAATATCATGATCTATATACATTTTTTATTGGTCCTTACAGCAGGAATATATATTTTTTTGTTAGGGTATTGGAAAGAAACAGTCACTTCACGCTTGGCACCTTTTTTATAAGGGAATCAAGCATGGCAAAAACTTCCAGCTGGTGTTTCAAATGTGCTGAGCTTGCAGTCTGCCTGTTGCCTTGACAACAGGAAGCAAAAGAATAGCTATTGTGGCATGGTTGATAGTATTTATAGAGCCCACTTCCTGTGTCCTGGAAAAACTGGGGCCAGTGCAGGAGACCCCCCCATTTCTAGTTTAATGAGTTTGAAGTAGACTGTGAAGATCTGTAGCTTTTACTTCTTCTTTTACCCCATATTACTATAAACCAAATTCTATGTAATTTTTGTATATGTTACACACATACTAAGCATGAATGGTACACGGGCAAAAGATTGTTAGCAACAATTCTCATGTATTATTCTGGCCTACATGTTTAACAACTTGCATACACTCAAAAGAGAGAACACTGTAAATATACACTAAGAAAACAATGTTTCAGTGGAATTACAGATGCTGGCACTGTCCCACTTACCACCTTCATGACAGACATCGAATGTTCAAACCGCATTTGTATTACTGAATCAATTCTCAGAAGACACCCCAGCTGAAAATGTAGCCCAGCCCGAACATGTTACATGTGTGCTTAATTCAGAAGGCGGGCTTTTCATGGGAATCAGGAAGGAGTTAGCGGCAAATTGTCGCACCTGCTATTGTACCAGTTCTGCTTTCTCTGTGAGTTTCTCATGGCAACATGCTCATAACGGCATGTTCGTCATATAAAGAGTATGCAAATTAAGGCAGTGAAGCATGTAAATGAGGCCCACCTATGGTGTGATCGTGCATGTCAACCCCTTACTCCACTGGCATGTGATGCAAAAGGCCAAAGGTCAAGAACATATAAACAACAGAAACAAGATCAAGGCATTGGGTTTGTCCTTTTAAATTAAATGGCTATAAATACCTCAGCCCAAAATTAAAACCATCAAAGAGCAGATGAGTAGAAGAAGTTAAGGGGAAGGAGGACAGTCCAGGACATGAAAGATCTTCCATCTCATTTGTTAAGCATGGGTTTTTTGGCGTACCATATCTCCCTGTGAAGACCTCCTCTTTCACAGGTAGTGTCACAGACCCTCTCCTTAGCCTCCGCTGTCCTTCACATCAGCTGTGGAAGGAAACGCAGAGAAGACAATTAGTTTTTGAACAAACGCTAGCACTCCAATGAAACGATCTGTGCTACAGAGGTAGCAGTTAAATTACAAGCAAAACCAATTCTTTTTATGTACTGCTTTTTGCTAATTTGCCACCCGAATGCTAACGTTACAGGTAGCCAGCTTTCATTTTAGCCCAACCAGGGGTACAGTGAGAGTAGGTAAAATATTCATGGCTGCCACTTCACATTAGGCTTGTGGTAACGTAATTACCTTTTATTGCTGCGTTTGCTGTGCTGTACAATATCGTTCCTCTTTCATACCTTCATTAACATTTAAATTCTTAAATACTTTATTCAATATAAAATTTCTGGTAGCTTAAATATTGCTGATTCGTAATATTGTTATGAGTGCTCTGCACTGCAAGGTTAGGCTACCAGTATATATTAGTGTAAATAAAGACAATTGTTTCTGACAAATGTGAAACACTGTATTTTGTGTGTGTGTGTCTATGTGCACATATGCATGTGCGTGTGCTATTAAATCTATTGCGTAAGTTTTCTGAGAGTCTACAGATCTGAAATTGAGCAATCTCTTGCTTGTTCCAGATGTTTTCTCACTAGCCTGTACTACCATTTCAAACTTTTGCTTTTACTCAATGGTACGGGGATTTACACAGCGGGCGTTTCTGGGAAAACTGAAACCAGTAAACCAACCGTCCATAACGGATGACGACGAAAACTGAGGATGGAACATCTGGATGGTTATTTTCATTCATTTTTTTTCTTCACCACAGTTTCTGACAGTCAGACTTCATATAGCTTTTGGGATCTTATACGCTAACTAGGTATACAATGGAAGCACACCTGTCAACAAATTTAAAACCATCCCATGACATTACATTAAATACCACAAACAATTTTTCTTGCTTTGAAGTCGACTTTATTAGTTAACCGTTTCCTTTTAAAACTCAATATTATAATACCACTTTTTAAAAACGGCAGTGGCTGGTCTGAGACTCCAGACAGTGCGTAATAGAGACGGGAACACAGCCCTGATGACGTGCAGCGCCGGAACTATCCATTGGACCGTTGTGCCGGGTCCCTGGAATTCTGAGCCTGAACCACAATGCTGCCTCAGCAGGCTGGAGTTCCACTCATCATGGGGTGGGGAGAGTCATAGGTGCTGCCAGGCCACAGCTGTGGAAGTGCCGAGTGACACATCCTTCAAAAGGAATTGGCTCTGGCCCTGCAGGACCAGGCACTGCCCCGTGGAATGCTGGGAAAGAAGACCTTCACTCAGCCAACAAACAACTTAAAGCCCTCCTCCATGCTGCTGGAATAGGGTGGCATGTTTTTGGTCTACCTTGTAATGTTACCCTGTCCTTGGATGTGAGACAGAATACTCCTCACTTTAGACCAATAACCAAAAAAAAAAAACAAAAAAAAAAAACAGATAGGATTCCCATGACTGGAGCAAGTTGTTTACTCTTACAGTGAAAAGAGTAAAAACATCTTCAAGTTACAAACTTAACAGCACCATCTTCTACTCACAGCACCAGGAGTGCGCTCTTTCTCTAAAAGGCACAAGGCTTTAAAACTGTGCATTTCTTCATCACCACTGTGGTTTTACAACCATAATCGTAATGTTTAAAAAAGGAGCTGTTCAACGAATGTAGCCCCCACCCCCCAGTGTATGCAGATTTCACTCCAGATGCTGACTGATACCTCATCTCATTTCCTTTAAAGGAAACAGAAAGGGAAGTTTGGCCTTGATTATAAAGGTGTCATGCCCCGTGCAGCCATGCCTCCCCTCCAACTCACAAACCTGTCATCCCTTGCACCTGTTCCCAATTGTGCCTCTGCTATTTAACCGCAGTGTTTCCCTGCGTGGTGCAACTTGTTATCGTTGTTTATGGAGAATACCAAACAGTACATTTCCCCTGTGTATTTGGTTCCTCTTCCTGCTGTTCATGCCCATTCCTGCTACCTTACTTGTCCTCACCCCCCTGTGGGCTCCCTGTGTCCTGGACTGCTTTCTCTGGATTGTCTTGATTCTCGCTGGTGACATCTGGATCTGCAATGGGGACTGTTAGCCCACTGTTAATAAAAGCCCTCACTCCGTGAGTGGGTTCACCACTTCCAGCCGTCTGGTCTCCTTGGTTACAAAAGAGATCTTTAAGCACACACCTTTGCACTGGGTCCACTTCTGAGATATCGCTCACATTGTGGGGGGGTGGGGAGGTTTCCATGACACGTGTTGCATGTATCTTGCAATTTCAGTTTATCTCATCACCAAAATTTGGCAACGCCTGGCCATCAAAGACCCATGCCAAAAGCCAGATGATAAGGATGGAGTTATTTAAAAATGACCCCCTACACTCCATGTTGTCACATGACTGCCAGGAACGTTCCCATGGTCACTGTGACAAATTGAATACCAATAGATGCTGGTTCAATTCTGTTCAATTCTGTGGCAATTAAGTAAGTCAAATGCTGTCAGAGCAGGTAATTTCGAAAACAGTAGCACATTATACGTCATTCATATGTCTTCACCTTGTACTACTCAGCATCTTTTCCTCCAAATCCTGGAGCACTTACCACCTCGTCTCCAGCTGCAATGAAATAATTCCCTCGTATGTAAATACAGGAGGATTCAGCCAATCAGAATGAAGCAGGACTTTTACTGTGTAAAACTGACTGGAAACAGACAGTCACCAGCAGAGGTGATAGAGCAGCGTATCTGAAACCAGTGTATCTGGTTTAAGGTAAGCTTTATCTTCATGTTCCCCTCTCTCTGGTTCTACACTCACCTTTTGCCAGTACCCCAAAGTACAACACCTCTACCCAAGCCCCCCCCCCCACTTCCCACAAGGCACACAGTTCTTTGAAGTACATAGATTAAAGAGAATCAGACGTGGGGAAACCGAAGGATCAGTAAGAGAGCAATGTTCTGAGGGACAGGAAAAGCAGAGAGGCCCCGTCTCCTGGGACTCAATTAGGCAAAAAGCCTGTTCAAAGAGGGTTATGGGGTCCTGAGCTGTGCTCTGACTGCAGGGGCCTCTTTAAGCCACGTGGAGATGGAGCAGAGGAAGGCAGACTCCTGTCACTTGTCAAAATGGCACTGCCGTGTACTGCACATTGCAGCAAGTTGCTCGTGTTAACTGACTTCTCTTACATGCACAAATAAAAGAAGGCATGTTGTCTATGCTTTCACATTAAGGCTCACGTACATGGTAGCGTTGTTACATTTCACATTTTCAGTACAGCCTGCAAGCTTTCAGGTACCCAAAGCATGAGGTGGTATAACATCCAAGACAAAGAGAAAGAGTGAGAAAAAGTGTGCAAGTTTTCTCTATAATTCAGTGCCTGCTCTTGTGACAGACACTCTCTGTGATTTATAAGGTAGCCAGATTTATCACCATCTACTGCTAAGCCCAGGATGTTAAATCTCCCATGGAGCATTGTGTCTGTGATTTATTACCGTTCAGGGTCGCAGACGAAAGAATTTCCCTTCTGAGTTTCCCACAAAAGCGCAGAGCCGGCTACAGCCCTTCACCAAACGGAGCTCTGGAACGGGACTCACACCGTTCTCACTGCAACGGACACGTGTTAAAAAAAATAAAAAAAAAAACCTTAATTCTTCTAAAATCACAAATAGGAATCTTGTGTGAATCGGAAATCACACTGTGGTTAACCGTTAACCATGTTAACAGAGGTTTCCATATTCCCACAAACAATAAATTCTACATGCACTACATTGGAGGAAACATGTGTTAATGTGCTTAATGCAATGCCAAGTGCACAGGTGTGACACTTGCCCTAAATAAAAAATAAAAGACTGGTCACTCAGTATTGTTCACTTAGTGTTTTTGTTACGCTTCGTTAAGTTTAAAATGCTGCGTATTCACAAAGTCCCCTTTGCAGTATCAACTATTTCACTGACCCTTGTGTCTATTCTTGCGTCGCTAAGAGCTGACACACACAAAACTTAATGCATATTTTTTCTCGTAACATTAAATCCAAACATGAACGTAAAATACAGGACAGTTGCTACACGTGTTTGCGTTTCAGACTTCAGCCTGTGTTCGCGACCGGACTTAGCAAACAACGTAAAAACTTTAAAGTGATTTTCCTGTCTGGCTGCCCAAGACGTCCACTAGCCAGAATGGAGAAAAATTATGTTCTAGCTCAAAACATGACCATCGGCAACATCTGTTTTTTAATTCAAAACGAGAACAGAATAGGACATTTGCGGTTCCCTTCCATCATTGAGCGATTACTGCTCTAAACTGCTTTCCTAAAAAAACGGTATGCACATACGTAAATAGCGCGTTTCTAAACATCAGTTTAAAAGAGCTTAGACTATTTATTTAGGACAGCAGGAAGATCTGAGAACATGACTTCTGTGTAATGGTATAAACATTAGGCTAATGGTTATCTGCTTTCATGACAATTAAGTTTACCCACGTATCGAGACGGAATGAGGAGTTCAGCCCTGTCAGCAGTGATATCGCCATCAATGGGAAACGTCCCAAAAGTCCTGATTTCATCAAGAGGAGAGGCAGGTGGTAATCCTGGACCGTGAGCAGAACCTGGAGCTGTCAGACTGCACCGCCAGGCCTTGCTCAGACACTTTGCTCTGACAACTTCAGCGTCGTTCTGATCTGTCATGTAACGGGACCAGAATGAAGAAAAAAAAAAAAAAACATGTAATTTGTGCTCTTCTGTATGCTTTCCAGGGGACCGAGGCCTCTTAGCTGACAAAACGAAGATGTAGCCAATGTTGGCATAAGGATGTTTGACGTCACTGCACACCCTGAAGTCTTTCACCTGAGCTGGAGTATATCTACACAGGACAAACTGACATCTGACTTCCTTTCTAACATGGATACACTCGTGTGTGCTGAAGCACTACTACACGGTCCGTGTGCACAGACGCCCAGGTAATTAATGCAGAATTTCTGATATAGTGCCAAGCAGAAACGAGCCGGAATGAGGACAAACCCATTCGGGTTAATTTATTTGCTATTACATCAGGAACCTGAATTAGGGCATTAACTGTAAAGGTGTGGACCATAATTAAAAAGACTTCATAATGTAACAATCACAGCACAGCATGCAGACCAACAGGTGAAAACCATTTCAATAAAAGAAAATGTACATACGATACATTATGGGATAATTATCAGGAAAATTTAAAAGAATCCCACCTGGACTGTTCTATAAGCTTAACTGAGCCAAAATTAATTGAATAATTTATGTAGAAGTAATTTAGCCAGCTCTAAAGGCAACAAACGTTAGTGTGACGAAGCAGGTACGTTAGCATGATGACTTTAAACAGATTGCCGTGGAAACCACCTGCTGATGGAGGAATGGAGGCAAATTAGATAGTTGTTTATTGTCATATCCCTTTTACATCACATACAGAAAAACATAGGAGAAAAAAAAAATTCACAAGTTGTTCTTTCCAAGGGAGAGAACCATTAGGATGTTGCAGACCAGATGACTAGAACCATTAGGATGTTGTAGACCAGATGACTAGAACCACTAGAGGGTTGGCACAGATGAAGAGAACCATTAGGGTGCAGCAGATCGGATGAAGAGAACCGTTAGGGAGCTGCGGATCGGATGAGGTGGGTTCCATCGTGAACTCTCTGGCAGGCAGTGAGTCACTGCGGACTGGCAAGTCCAATAAAGGGGAGATTCAGATCCAACCAATGGTGAAAAACAGAGAGAAAGTCAAGGGAAAACTGTACCAAAAATCATGAATCATTTATTTTTCCTAAAATGTTCACTGTTACCAAGATAAATATTTAAAAGTAGTTACACATGGTTCAACGTGATTACAAACCAGGGTGTAATGATGAAATACAGCGCAATACAGCTTAAAAAGTTAAGCACTACTTGTTAAGACACTGTAACGATGACTGTGCAACTAATCATCGCTGTTTGGTGTGTGACATTTGGCCAGCTTGGTGTGACATTGTTCTTTAAAACACCATTTCCTGCACATCCTTAACTTTTATCTGTTGAGTCAAGGTTGATGAGAGAAGCTATCCTATCCTATCTATATGCCCCACCGTCATTCCCAAAAGGAGGCGTAAACATTTCGATTGAGACAGCAAAGAACATGGATTCCCTTACCAGTGCTATCCCCAAAATGTGCAGCCAGTATCTGACACTGAATTACAGCTAAATCAAGGTGCACAGAAATCTAACACAGGCTCTACCTTGATCACTTATGCCAAATTGGGAGGCAGAGCAACACCAACATTAATGCCACCGTTTCAAATTCAAAATCTTAAAATCTTCAAAATCTCCCTTAACTGAAAATAGAGACAGTGGAGGCTTAAGCTCAAACTGATCAACAGAAAACCAGCCTGGCACTGCTGGGTACAACAAGACAGCTCTGCTAATGTCACAGATTCACGGTGTTATTGTGTTCACAGATGCCACTACACAGCAGGAAACTCTGTCAGCCATTCACAGAGCCTTCTGGACTAAACAAATGAGCCCCGGGCTTCGGCTGCACATTGCATGCATGTGTCAGGTGTGTATCAGTCCTCAGCATGCGCTCAATGTTTACAAACACAAGCACATGCTGACATGTCATACATAACACCAAGTAGAAGGAAGCACATTGTCCAATCACAGCCCTCCTGAAGCTGATCACCTGAGTATTAAATATGCCTGTGAGTTGTTAAGTACATGTTTGAGTTTTCTGTATATTTTGTTTTGGTCTACTTACAGCCAGTTGAGTATTGTATTCATTCATCTTCTAAACCACTTCATCCTGTTAAGGGTCATGGGAAGTCTGGAGCCCATCCCAGGAGACATAGGGCACAGGACACCTAGGGTCCAGCACCAACCCACCACAGGGCACACACAGACCATGGACAATTTGGAGACACCAAACAACCTAACCCGCATGGCTTTGGACTGTGGAAGGAAACCGGAGCACCCGGAGAAAACCCATCAAGCACAGGGAGAACATGCAAACTCTACACACAGAGACTCAAGGCAGGAATCGAACCCCAGGCCTGGAGGTGCGAGGCAACAGTGCCAACCACCACACCACCGTGCCACCCGAGTATTGCATTTATGAAGGCAATTCTGAGCATTATGGATTCATCTTTTGTCACACCAGAGCCCTTAATTAACCTTTGTGTTTTTTTTTTTCATACCCTGACCTACTTTTTCTCGTTCCTGTTAGTGTGTTTGTCTAGGATGAACGTCTACAGATTTTTGTCCTGTCTGCCTTCTTGCTTTTCTCGAATCTGAATTCTGGCTTTCAACTTCGAGTGCTTCTGTAATCAAACATATGTTCTACATTTAAATTCCACCCCATGTTCCCAAGTGTTTGTTATAACATTTCATCATTCTGATGTCTTCAAGCCTCTTTACCTTGTATGACATCAAATACATTACAGAAGTAGCAGTAATTACTTGTATGATGCAAATATTGTTGTGGGGAGAACAGCAGAAATGGCCGTTCAAATTTTCAAATTTGTGTTGTGTGTGGCTGTAGCTCATGATATTCCCATTACAATATTCCTGCGTATAACTGGGTTAGTCTAGAGGGTTTTCTGCTTTCAGGATGTGTGTTCACTCTTACACTTATAAGCTGTACACTGTTGACATCATTGTTATGCACGTGTTCAAATTCATTTATCTCTTAGCTAACCTTTTAAACAAACAACGTATCCCAGACAACACTTCCAGAAAAACACATCGCAATGTGGTAAATCTTGTGTTGTGGTCGCTCCTGCTGCAACACATCCTCTGACTTCTGGGCAGCTCAGCATCTCTGTGTTTTCAATTATGTTAGATTGAGTTAGACCCCAGAGAAGTTACACCTTCTATATAATAAGGTGTGTTAGAGTTATCTCTCAAGACAAGCTCTGACCACAAGCAAGGATGGATTGAATAAGGCATGCGGTGAAACCATCGTCCACTCAGAAGGTTGTGTTTGTATTTTTGGTGTTTTATTACTATTTTTATTGTATTCCTGCATTCTTCAGTAATTCTTACATCAAGTAAGAAAAGACTTGTTAATTAGCCTACATCGGTACTAATTTTCTTTTCCCTGATGACGTGGCTCACACTTAACTGTATCATTACGACAGTTTCTTTTGTTCTCTTACAGAGTGCTGCTGGAGAATACAGGCACAGGGCAAACAGCATCAGACAGGCAGTTCCTGGCCTCGTTCTTCATCATCATCATCATCATCATCAGCAGCAGCAGCAGCACTTCCAGTAAAACACAAGGCAGGAAGTAAAGAACTCCATTCAGGTAATGACCTCTATCACTCTCTCTGGTCAAAGTCATGAGTTCGCCGACAGATAACTGGTGTGAGAGCTCACGGGGAAAGTTAGGCTACATAATTAAATTAATATCTCTACCCCTGCACACATTTCACACGTTACGTTACACTGCGGCCAGGCAGCCATTCACAACCACAGTGTAATCTGTGAAGAAGCCAACATCATGAGACTAACCCATACTAAAAACACATCTATCAACCGAGCAGGTGTTAATGCCTTCTTAACGCCTTGGGTGCTCTTGGTTGCTCAACTGGAGCAAAGCTGCTATTTGGTAACGTCCCTCTGAACTTCAGAGTCTGAAGACACCCGCTGCACGTCTGTCCTGCTGAGATGTTTACTTGACAGCACCCTTCTCAGATGCTTGTACCTTTATGTTTTTTTGTTGTTCAAAGATATCACATTCAGGAATACAGGTGTCTCTCTGGCACCACTTCACAAAATGAATGGAAATAAAGTCCTTTTCATTATACCGACTTAAAAGTGTTTACATTGTCCAGACTAAAGGCTTGACAGCAATGGCCACCCCTATTCACTAGACGTAAACCAAAAGATGTGGTTTTGTGAAGTTCTCCAAACAGCTGTTGTTCCTCCCCCATCTGGTTAGGCAAACCCCACAAGACGTAAAAACATTCCCATCATGCACTCATGTTCACTTGAGCATGCCTCCATTGAAAGGAGCTCCAGACTGTTGGTGTGGAAATCTTTTCTCCTGCAGTCACACTGGCTCCTCATGCTCTTGTTACGCAGAAATCAGCTCACATGATAGGTTCTATGGGATGCTGCCTCTGGGGCAGGGAGCTTATCACAGTCCACATGGTGACAGGAGATCCACTGGGGGGGCAATTGCCCCCCTATCCTTCCCCACTTTCAGCCAACACTGCAAGCCTACTTCCCTAAAGACTTCCTAACGTACGTGAACCTGTCAGATAAGATCTCCTGCTTACTGGCAGCCATAACCATTTTCCAACGGTTGACACAGACACACCACCACTTTGCTAACGAAAAGCTCACAGAAGCCTCGGTGACAAACAGAACAAAAAGCCATGAGGAGGTGGCAGAGCCTGCCCAAGTGCTGAACTATAAACCCTTCATCATCTGCTTTCTTTTACAGATTATGTCTGAAAATTTGATGAAGTGATCTGTATGCACCCTTTGGACTTGGCCTCTGATGTAGCTCTGTAGCTCCGCCTACTGTGTAACTGATATCTGCTAAATTTACAGACCGATTGCCAAGAACGTGTCACCCTTGCCAAGAAGTTGTCAAACAGTTTCTACACACGAACACATGAAGATATCAAAACGACTCAAAATAAAACCACCAGTTACCTGGTTGCCTTTAACGCAAATATCATCCCCTACAAACACGCCTAGACATGCATGGAAATCAGCAGGCATGCACCTTTCTCATGTGCGCAGAACAGACTGTCACACTGAGCATCCTGTTTCCTCAACAGAAGACACAATGATAATGGCCTTTTTGAGTTACACTTGGAAAATTTTGTACCTTTCTTGTGCGGTCATCCTAGAGGGGAAAAAACTCCAATCCTTCCTGCACTTTCCTAAATTCACAAGGCTTTACTCCTGCAAATTCGTGAACTGATATTGGATTGAGAAAAATCTGGGAGGCCAGCCTCAACTGGGCCCCTTACAAGAGGGGAATTTCACCCCGTGACTGACAGCAATTTGAAGCTACGCTTGGCAGGAGGGAAGCCAGCTTCTCTGTTGAAATGCAGTCTGCCAGAACGTGCAATGAGAGTTTATTATTATGCGAACTGCCTCGAGAGCCCGTTGCCTTCTGAGAAGAGGTCTGCTGGAGGAGGCACAAGGTCGTGAAGGCCCACAGAAGGACATTGGAACCGTGGTCTGCATACGAAGTACATCTCGAGAGCAGCACAGCTGAACATTACTAAGGATTCAAGTGGACTTTGTTTATGGGGCAAGCACTACATTGCTGACACAATAAATATTCATGATCTCATTTACATGTTATTTAAATATTTGTGTATCTCATTTGCGCACTGAAAATATCAGCAACTAGAGGCACTGACCCATTTACATTTCACAACGTAACATAAATTCATTAGGAAAATGATCTGAAGTATACTGTCTGAATGAACACGAGCCATCTGACTTAAAAGGGATCTCTGTTTCTGAAAAAAAAAGCAACAAGCTAATTATCAAAGTTAACTGAAAGCTCATGTAGTTCATGCATATGCAATAAATAAACAACTGAGTTTGCACTCAAAATATGAAAGACAAACGTCCATTACATTTTCTGCAATGCACATATTTTCTTCAATCAGACTGAAATCATTCTGATTAATGAGTCCAACTTAACTGTTCACATGTACAGTAGTGTGATAAGATGTGCATTTACATGCTCAGAGCATTTAATTAGAATAAAACATTCTGCCGACTTTAACATATATGCTGGAAACACTCTGCTGAAAACAGAGTTCAATAATTTTTCCCAAAAATAGCATTCAATAGGTTTTGACACTTTTAAAGTTCCCAACAAATAAGTAGTTTCCACTGCAGACCAATTTTGCTTTGTTGCTGCCATGTTTTTGTCCCTTCCGGAAACACGTACGTTACATCACCTAATATTAATCCCAAAAGTTTGCACAGAATGAATGTATTTATTCCAACAAGAAGGGAAACGATCAGATCGGGTGTTTACATGGTTAATATTTTTCAAACAATCAGATTACTAAAGGTTACACCACCCCTGTTATTCTGATCTAAAATTAATTCAGATTGGGCCGAACCGGGCCAGCCTGTTTTGATCGAGGTGGTTACATGATGCAGTTTTATTTGGAATGAGCCATTATTCTTATTAAAAGTGGAATATCAGGGTCCATGTGAAAGCATTCACTGTTTCACAGTCTTAATTTGGGTGAGATGCAGTGTTAAACTATGTGATTGGGTTTTTATTAGCAGACTGTTAAGAGTGTTAACAAGTGTAAAAAGTGTAAGAGTGTTATTGTTAGTTTGATGAGTCGTGTACAATGACCGTATAGTGCAGCAGTGCAGTGTTGCTGTGTGACAGAGATCAGTCAATCAGTCCAGCCCCTGAGAGTTTAGGAGTCTTATGGCTTGAGGAAAGAAGCTGTTACACAGTCTGGCCATGAGGGCCAGAATGCTCTGGCACCTTTTGCCAGACAGCAGCAGAATGAACAAACAATTGTGTGATGGGTGTGTAGAGTCAACCACAATGCTGGTGGCCTTGTGGGTGCAGCATGTGGCGTAAATGTCCTTCATGGTGGGATGTAGAAACACTTACAAATGCATATTGTATTTCAAAAGAAAGTCCATTCAGGACAAGTGTGATGAGGAACTGAAGCATACGTTTGAGAAGAACAGGAAAAAAAGAAGGTGGTAAAAAAAAGTAGGTAAATTTCACAATGGACAGAGATCAAAAAATACTTTGTGAAAGATCCCAGAATAGAGATAGTTTAACAATATACGCGAACTCATATGTGAAGCCTTGTAGTACACAGCCCATGTAATTTCCCACAGGCCTTCAGCTCCTCCAAGCAACAATTCTCCTTTATAACATTATTACAACTACCATACAAACCACTGTCGTCTTGAAGAAGACCGCTACTGAATATGTTGGGGGAACACAAGTTCCCATTGATATACATGGGGTTTTCCAACCGTCTCCTGCCTTCCTTAGTTCTATTGTGAACACGTAACCCAGGAAACGCAAAAAAACACGAACCTTACAAACATGTGGCTGACCCCAATTTAAGTGCTCAGTACTGTATAAATCAATGCATCAAGCCACACAGAAGACATAAACTAATAAACAACTATGAGCCAGAGGACACGGGTGGGATCTCTTGCAGTCTCTATTTCAGAGGCCTTTTTGGAATGTGTGTTGGGTATTGGTTTCAGCAGTGAGTTGCTATCATTGGGACGGCACAGTACTGTTATACATAATAGCCAACACACAACAGTGATGTGCACTAACATGAGACGCTTCCATTCAGGGAAACAAGGAAAATTTATCTGAATTGGTAACAGGCTTACATTGCTGTACATTATATATTCTATTAATTAAATACAAGGCAGAAAACTGCATTTTTCCCCCCACACATTGTCATATTGATTTAATGAGGCATTTAAAGTATTTTATAAACCTCTATGAAACTGAGGACACTATTAATATTTCAAAACGTGCAATTTCGTTTCTCCCGATACACACCATCGCAGTCTGAGCACACATGTCAAAAAGTAAGACAATATGTGAGAAGGGTGACTAATGACCTCGCCTCTTTCCCGCACTCTCAACAGAAATTAATGCACCTGAAATCAAAAAACATCAGTGGCTGATCTGGAGCTGGAAAGCAGATGCAATGAATAACCTCAGTTGATTAAGGCTGTGAGAAGCACACTATGGATCAAACAAGAACCGACGGCCAGGTAATTCTGCGCCACATCAGTAGAAATTAACTCCCAGTGAGTCCAGGCCTTGGCACCGAGTTGCATACTTTGAGGCTGTTTTCAGCCATGGTTCTGCCCAGACGGGCATGCAGCGGTGTCTGTCCCTCTGGTGAATAGCTGACAGGGCAACTGGAAACAAAATGTGGTGGGGGGCAGGGGTGCTCAGGAAGGACAGGTTCAGGGACATTAAGACTTTAAGGCTTGGGGTCCCTTGTAAAACCTCAGCTTGAAAGCTGAGGCAAACACAGCCTGGAAAGCTGAGGCAAACACAGCCTGGAAAGCGTACTCACATTGTCTGCGATCGATGTAATCGCACTGGAGGCATTAGACTTCGGTTGTTGGGTGAACCGTCGAGCTGAGTTGGTTTGCCTTTGCAGGGAACATGTTCTGTGGTCACAGTTCCTGCCCTCACAACCCACAACGATGTCCAACAACCTCAGGTCTACAGTGCTGCCAAAGTCCAAATAAGATTTGCACAATTTTTTACCATGAAGGCCTCTGGTTGTTCAGCCAACGGTGAGATGAGAAGCTCTCTGACCAGCTCCTCTCTTCAAAATGAGTACAGGGGCTACCTCAAACATTTTGCAGTCAAAGATCAAGCACGTACAAGGTTAAGAGCACCTCTGGCTTACAAACAAGGGTAAAGTCTGTTCTTCCTTGATCATTGTTTAACATGCTGTCTGACCAGAGTAGATGGATTCCTGGCACTGCCAAAGGGTTGTGTTGCAGGAAACTGTTGAAAAACAAAGACCTTTTGGCCTACTGTAGCTAAAGTGAGTGACCGGGGACTTGGGCTTTTGGAAAAGTCTTGGTTAAGCAAGAAAAAGCATGCATTACCCTTACTTAAACAGGAGATAAAACATACGCACTTCAGCCGTGGCAACAAAAGCATTCAAAGGTCTTTAAGGGAAGCTATAAAAACCTGAGGATTCTGTTCTGTTTTTGTCTTCCATGACTGCATCCTTCACACACCTAAAAATACATTTCTGAAGCAAGAGGTCACTTTCTAATTTAAAACAAATGCCACGTCACTCCACCACATAGTAAAACAGCTGTTCTTCTGGCATTCCATCAAAAAAAACAGCAATCTAGTTTGCAACTGGGCAGAACCTTTCAAACAAGGGTTATGATAAATACTTAAACATGGTCAAAAAAGATGAATGCTGTTACAGAATAATCTTTTAAATTTTTTACATCTCAATTAGCAAGCATTTTCTTCTACCTAGCGGACATTGCACAGTGCTTTTTCAATCAATAAGCTTGTTACATTCATCAGTTTGAAAGAAAACATTATGGTCTATCAAAATCCTTTTCAAGGAAATCTTTTATTTCCACTTGAAAGATAATCAATGTTACGTTATGAACCAGACCCTGGACTGCAGATGGCATATCAGTATTAGGATAATATAAAAAAAACATAATCCACGGTACCATACCTGACATAACACCTCTAACTCCGTCAGACCCATTATAATAATGCTCATGTGCCTGGTTAATTAAATCCTGACTTGCCTGAGGCATCGCGTCTGAAACGCAAATTCACCAAATTCACATCAAGCGTAAAACTATAAAAGTCTATGCATTTCTGTCAAGAACTGCCAAAGGCCGATATTTTAACAAGATTTTTCCATTACCAGTCAGATTTTAAAAGTACAACACTACTGTTTTGTTTACAGAGACTTTGATCTTAGAAAATAACTAAAAATCACTGGATCACTATACAGGTGCAGCAATTACAAACCGGCTGTAAGGCACACTTTTTAAACATTACTAAGCCTGAAGCAAAGAAGTCATCTGAGATGCATTTCACACTACGACGTTAGTAAATATTCCAAATGTTGAACTAAGGCAGAAAAGTGTTAAATGAATTGCGTGTTACCATATCTTTCATTTAAGCGTGATTTAAAACATGGGATTCTCGAAATTCTCTCTTGATCTGTCGTTTGCAGTTGCAACATAGGAATTACAGCTAAATGGACCCAAGTATGGTAGACAGTGTCAACTGGTCACCTCTGTCAGGAGTCGCCAAACCAGATCGCTTTGAGAGGAAGCTGTTCGCTCCTCGTCCCAAGCTGTCAGTCTCCTTGTAAAAATACCACCTATCCCAGGAGAAGACACAGACTACTTAAAAAGCCTCGGCTCATCAAAATACCGAACGCACTACATAATGTTGATTAAGTCTTTATATTTGCGAAATGACTAATAGGGGAAGCCCTGCGCTAACCATGTGCCAAAATGTGCCACAAATCCAATGCACACGCGTGTCTTTCCTAAGGTAAACCTGTGCATCTTTAACTTTACTCTTTGGGATGTTGACGTACCACACTTATTCTGCATTAGATATCCCCTCAACTGTGAACAACTGGTTAAAATGTGTTATTTAGGGAAACAAACCTATTACAACTTAAGTATTAAACATACTGGTGCCAGTGAGCTTTGACGATTGTCTGTTCTGCTGCGCACCGCACCACGTATGTGTAGGATTCATGCATACCTGCATTTGTCCTTGTAGCATTAAATAATGAAATCGTGTTTGATGCTACTAGGGCAAGAAAAAGTGTAGTAATGTTACAGGACGCACTTGGAAATAGATATCTTACACATTTTTCTAACATAGACACGTAAAACTGCTACAAACGTATTTTACTATTAAATATGCACGTAAATCAAACATTACTAAGTTGTTTTTGCAAAAATGTTGCTGTATAACTATATGAACGAAAAGAAAAGACTGAATTAATTGCCTCAATAACTTAACGAAAACACGGGCTACTAGTTTTAAGTTGTTTGGCTACTGTACGGGTAAGAAACAACATTAAAACAATATTAAAACTCGGATCCAAACAGTATGAAGTTCAGTAACTAAAAGACCGAAAAGTGAGTGTCCACGTTTCTTACCTCAAGGCTGCTTCCTTGGGTTAACACGCTGTGAGCCGGTGGATACTGTACTCCAAGTAAAATGCATGCACATAAGGGATTATTAACCTGTACAATAAAGACAATGACGATCTGCAAAGATGAACGGGTGAGAGTGTTTTCAGTAGAGAACAAAAAAGCGCTGGATTTTGCCTAATAAATTCCACCGCCCTGAGTACCCCAGTCACACAGTGTGTGTGTTTGTGTGTGTGTGTGTGTGTGTGTGAGAGAGAGAGAGAGAGAGAGAGAGAGAGAGAGAGAGATCAGTGCGAAACACTATGAATCTCTGCGAGAACATATTTGAACATCCCGACTGTTCAGCCCTCGGGGGCGGGCAGTTAGTTTACGTTTACGCCTACTTTTAACCCCTTTTTTATAAATAACATAAGAACAGTAACAACAACAATAATAATCATAACCATCATAATGACAAGGAATATTGGTGTTCCGGAGATATGATGCAGCAGCTGGACAATGTATGTATGACAAGTCAAGTTTCAGGAATGGTTAATTATACTGTTCATTTAGCGAGCGATATAAACGTTTCCATTTTTCGTTCTTTAAACAGAATTCGAAATTCGTGATGGTGTAAATTCGACTGCCGCGCTTTCGTCGCAGAGAAATGCGTAAGTGGTATCCTCTTCAAATGATTTGTTTGTTGGGCTGTTTTACACATCCGAAAATTTGCAAGAATGATTTAAAGCGCATGACACAGTAAACATTTTGTCTTTCTTATATATCAACAGTGTTTCACTGTAAGCGGATGTGTGTGTGTGTGTGTGTGTGTGTGTGTCAGTCTTTTATACTTTATTGTCTTCGGAATTCCACAAGTCTCAGATAACTTATATTTGTCTTTCTCAATGAAGAACCCATAGTATTCCCATGTACCAAAGGATTTTTGTAACGCTTCAACTAAATTGGAAACTACTGTGAACGAATCTCTTAAACGCGGCTGTCAAATATCTCACAGGTTTCATAAAGACGGCGAACGTAGTAATTACGTAGTAGAAGAACAGGCTAATTTCTACAAGCACGTGAGCTATAAATGTATAAATTCAAATCACAATCACTGGCATTGTTTTAGGTAATGTGCCCCCCACGGTGCCCTCATCAGTGCCCCTGGCCCAGTCACGTGTGTGGCCATGAAGTGACAGTGCTGAGTTCTGTTCTTACAGCAGGGCATTGTACTGAGATTCATACACTCAGTGGGGGTAATGGTGGGGGGGGACCACATGGTCTAATCAGGGAACAGAGAACTGAATAGAGCCCCCCATGGAATACAAGTAATTTGAATTTTATTGTAATTACGCTGTCTTCAACGCTGCTAATCATGACCTTAACCATCAACATCAACACATTAGAGGACTTTCTGACTAAAGGTGTAAACTCTTGTCTAAGCCATGAACACCCTTGACCAAAGCCTTGCCTATACAATCTGTGTGCATGGAGGTTGCATGTTCTCCCTGTGCTTTGTGGGTTTCCCCAGGGTACTCCACTCTCCCTACAGCCCAAAGACATGTTGCAGGCTGATTGGCGATTCCAAATTGCCCATACTGTGACCGTGTGTGTGCATGATTGTGTCCTGCAATGAGTTACCACCCCATTCAGGGTGTCCCCCACAATTTATGCCCTAAACTCCTTGGAATAGTGTCCAGGGCCCTCGCGATCCTTCACAGGAGAAGTGGTTTGGAGAAAGGATACAAATTCATTATGTCATGTGTTTACAAAGGCCTGTTTTCACAATCCATGCTGTGTCAACAGTTGATAATACTTTAATACATGTAAAAAAAACGTTTTTGAAAATGCAAACACCCTGATCTAGTAATAATGTACCTTCTTAAACAAATTTGTATTAAAATACTATATGAGTATATAATTGTAACATCTATTAATATTATACAAATATTATATTAGTATTAAAATTTTATATAAGAGCATGGTGGAGTGAATATACATTATATAAACATTGTAAGTGCAAATATATACATGCCAAAAAATTGTAAAACATGAATTCTTCCATTTACTTTCCAACTGCATACCCTGTACTGGTTGTAGGTGGCCTGGAGCCCGTCCCAGACAGCTTAGGGAAGAAGACAGGGGACACCTTGAAGACAGGGGACACCTTGGAAAGGGTCCCAGCCTATCACAGAGTGACATGCATGCATATGGATGTATGTAGTGAAGACATGACAGATTTAAATTTTAAATGTTACTTCTGGTGTTAAATTCTCAGTGACTGTGCTCGAATTGTGCTGATGACTACACCTGTCACTGACCAATGCTGTTCGCCCGTGGTTTAACATACTAAAGAGCTGTTCCTTTTCTCACTTGAAGGCACTGCCAGTGGCATCCAGGGCTTGTGCTTTCACCATGGCATGGAGTTTCAGGAGTTGATGGATTTGGGGCCCGTCAGACCCTATGGCGGCTGTGTTAACAATGTCCTCCGGCAAGGGGACTCTGTTTGAGACCTGATGAAGATATTTATAGATGTGACTGCAGGTAGACTCGTTTAATGACTCTTTTCATCTCTCTGTCCCCACCAGTGTTGGAGAAAT
Organism: Chitala chitala; assembly: GCA_025773905.1. Taxonomy (NCBI): domain Eukaryota; kingdom Metazoa; phylum Chordata; class Actinopteri; order Osteoglossiformes; family Notopteridae; genus Chitala; species Chitala chitala. The sequence continues at coordinate 29,815 of JABJVR010046033.1, forward strand.
ACCAGGACTACATGGATGTGTATCTCTCTGAAGAAGAGTCAGCGGACTGATTTACAAGACTATCAGGAGCTCTGCCTTTTGTCTGCTCTTTCTGTGGTTATTTTTTCTGATTTTTTAAACACCTGATAACATTTTGTGTCAGTTCATTTCGGTGAGAAAAAAAAAACTTGAATGCTTTCCTTCAGTTCCTTATACCTTCTTCCCTCTGGTACTCACTACCAGAGAGTACTGGAGGCTTGGGCAATGTCTGGACTGAATCTACTGGGGAATCAAAGTCACATAAACATATCTGAGACAGCTATAAGCATGAGATGGAGATGTCCATGTATTAACCTCACTTGTGGTCATGCACCTCTGAGATATCATCCATCCATCCATTATCTTAACTGCTTATTTCTGGTGAGGGTCACAGGGAAACCTGGAGCCCATCCCAGAGCACATAGGGC
>JABJVR010046064.1:0-30252 GCA_025773905.1 Chitala chitala
TCTCACACACAGCCCTCCTTGAGCAGCTGTTGTACTGTGGTCCATACAGAGCAGTGGACAGGGGTCTCACACACAGCTACTCTGAGGATGGTGCTTGAGGATAGTTTCTTGCATTCTCTGTTGACTTTGTGAAAAATACCAGCAGGCTGGTAGACTCCAAGGGCCTAAGCCTGTGTTGGGTGATCTTCCCATGCTGCTGCTGCTCACTCAAGCTGGTGGCAGGAAGGCATGTCCTTGTGTGGGTCCACCATGCAGGTGGGCCTTCTGCTGTTTGTCTTTGGCAGCAGTGCCGAATTCTGCATGAAACGCACTTTGTCTGCTGTTATGTTTGCATGCAAATTCCTCACGTCCCCCCTAGCCTAGAGCCAGTTCACAGTTCACGCTTTGTATTGCTCCTGCACGCTGTTCGATCGCGTGCCGCTTTGCAGGGTCTGATGCAAGTTGCACTATTGATGGCCAGGACGCTCTCTCTGCACCACATTACAGTCACTCTGAACGGCATTACATAACATCTCTGCAAACTCCATCGGTGCTGCATTGTAGCTCGCACTCTGCCAGCTTTGCAGCACTGCACAGTTGCTATTGTTGGTATGTCACAAAAAGGGTACGTTCTGCCTGGACAAGCTGCTCACGTCTCTGTAGAGCACTGCGACGGCTCTCGGTGTCGGTCGGCAGAGGTGAACCAGTAAAGTGCTGTTCCCAGTTTGTGATGATTCTCAGCATTGTTAGTCTGTTTGTTCATGATTATACAGGATAGAGTCAGACCTGGCAGTGCTGAACATTAAAGGCTGGCTACTGGTTAATGAATTTAATATGTTCTTAAATATGAGGTGCTGGACTGAGTCCACTGGATGTGTACAGGAATTGAAAGAGGACAAGCTTGTCTTCATTTTAAATTTTTTTGAGGACATTGTTTTTCTTTCAGTTAGCTGTCAACTTTGGTAGCTTCCATGCAGTTCAGTTAGTTTCTTTGTTGTAAATTGGTCTCTGGATAGCAGTCTGTTGGCAGGAACTTTATTTGATTGGCTGAATGCTAATCTAAGGTTAATGAAGTTGATTGGTACACGGAGTGTGGAAAGTGTTTGGAGGCAGCCCTAACCTGGGAAAGGTCTGTTTATCCATCCAGTCGAGGAAATGGGTTTAGATCATTTGTTTCAAAAGCATTTAAAACTTTTTAATCAAGAGAGAAGTTGGACACATTTAAAGGACCAGTCCATACATACAAAACCAATCCATACATACAGAACCAGGCCATACATACAGAACCCTTTGTCCTGTTTTACAGCTTTTTTCCCTCCTGTTTTCCATGTCCTCCATCCTTTTGAATGTAAATTACTACATTTGTATGTGTGTTCGCTTGAGTTCCTTTGTTTGCCATTATTATTGTTGTGTGCACTAGTGAATTTTTGCAAATGCTATTCTGGTTGCGTTTCTGGAGCTGGAGTTTATGAGCAAAAAAAGTGTGATGTTGTGCAAAAAATTTTGTTAAAATTGCTTATGCATGCACTGGGACCAACAGAGGAAAACACAGGCACAGTTTGTCCAGCTTTTAATAAATGTTACATATTATTGGAAGCATCTGTACTTGGATATATATGTTTTAATTCACCTGCCTGTTTCGTAACACTTGTGTCTGTTTGTGTTACACTATACAATTTTCCTCTTTTTTGCAAGGAGTTTAGACCCTTTTCTGTCAGGTCAAATTGCTGAGTAAGGCTACTGTATGTGTGTAGAATGGGTCAACAGTAATAGATTGTTTGCCTGGGTGTGTTCAGTCATACAGAGCTTGCTTTAGACCCGGGAGAAAGGCCACTGTGGTGTTGTCCAGAGCTATGCTTTTACAGGTCCCTTGGTTTACTTTCTCTACTTGCTTTTAAATTAAGGTCACCATATACACTGCCAGTGAAGTCTTTGAACACTCGAAGTTTAATATATTTTATTACAGTTTTATCACTATTCAGTGTTTTGTGGAAAGCAAAAAGTTACAGCATGACAATAAATTTAGAAAATTTATAAAACGCCGAAGAAACATCACCTAAAGAATGAAAACAGGATAAATGTTAGAGTCATCAAAAAACCTGTTGCAGGGATCACAGCTTTTGATTAGCAGTGTATGCGTATCATAGTAAAGTTAAAGGATTGTTCGAGCTTCACCCCTATTTAAATGCATTCTACATCTTGTAGTTAAATAGCAATAAGTTTCACATACCTCAAATAGGCATCAACAGGAAATCTGCTGGCTTGAGTCGGCTATGCTGTAAAGTTTTCTGAGTGTGGGGGAAGTCTGACCAGTACTGTTAGCACTTTCTGAATTCTAAAAAGAATTTTTTACCCTATTCATAGAGGAAATCAGCATTGAAAACTAAAGTCCCTGAACCATTATGTCAGACTTTAGGTTGTGTTTTGTTCACGTTGACAGAAACGGTAATGCTTTTCTATTTATTTTTTCTTTTAAATTTTTGTTATTCTGCTTTTAGATTTTGATGCTAAAGGAAACACACCGGTAAAGTAATATTTAGTTTAAAACTTTAAAGCAGCCCCTATGTAGTAAACCAAAGCAAGATACACTGGTGTAGTGTAGAAGCATACAGTACAAGCCCTCATTGTGCTTCCATTCTGTGTGAGCTATTAACTGCCCTCATCCGCCCTCTCTCCATCACTCTCTATCACTCTACATCTCTCTCCTGTTTATCATATCCCAGTGCTCAGTTTATCTCTTAATCTAACACATTCTAGCACACAAACCCCTGACTAAAAACTGTCAGGTCCATTCCCAGTACCAAAATAAAGGTAGTTAAAAACCTTGTTTGAACCAAGAAGTGGTTAAGTAGCTTTCCACAAGAGTTGTATTGGAAACTTTGGTCTGCTGAATTACTGGTAAAATGTGAGAAACAGGATGCTGGTAAAAGATTGTTGGTAATGAGAACTTGCAAGGACCTCTGTAACTTAACCTGCTAGCCTTGTTTAATGTTGTATATACTGTAAGGCGTCAGTTCTCAGTGATTTCTAACTGCTCTTTAATATAGTACTGTTGTGTTTTTTATGGCCTGGGGAAGATAGATTGGGATATGCTCTACCTTCTTAAAATTATGTCTATAGCAAAAATTTGTAAGAAAACCATGTCTATCAAGTTCTAAATATTGCTGGGCAAGAGATGATAACTTTTCACTGTGTCCCATGTACAATGGATGCATTTATTCCATCACATATTTCAGCAATTTGAGTGCAGTTATTAATGACAGAAATATTCAATTCAGCCATGACTATGTCGGGTTAGTGTTTTGGATATTTGCTGAATAGCTTCACGGCCAGCAGCCACTTGGCACTCTCTGTGAGAGGATTGTGGGTGCAAAGTTAGCTTCCCCTGTCTGGTGTGATCTGGCAGTTCACATGAGAGGAAGGGTAATGGTTGGAGAAGGAGGGACCTAACGGTGTGGGGGCTCACTTTCTCAGACACCCAAGCGTTTCTCTAGATCCAAGTCCCCACCACCCCGCCCCCCTTCCAAAGCTCAGTTACCGCATTTGGAACTCATTAAAGCTGCTGCCACACACCCAACAGCCCTCCTCAACCCCCTCGAAGCCAAGAAAGAAAGAATAGAACCGGAGAAATCCGTCCCCGACTTTTCCACGTCTCCCCCCCCATGCCCCACGAGCTCCTCGATGAGTGACCTAAGAGCAAAGGAATGGGCGCTTGGCTCTCTGACAGCAGGGGAGTGCCTGGGTTAGCATGCTAACCCATTAACATGGGTGTTGTTTGCCCTGTCATTACACACTGGTTCATGGCAAACTAGGCAAAGGCCCACCTACTCTCAAGTCATCGAGTCATCCTATGGATTGTTTGTGTTGTTCCTCCTTTTGTCTTGAGACCATTGCTTTTTTTACTTTGGTCATTCTGTGAGGGCTTTTAAATTTCCACCATGTGGTAGACTGGTAATTTAGGAACCCCCCCCCCATTCCATTATGCTCAGGTTATCTTCAGACTAGAGTCTCAGTGATAGAAGCACCCTCACTAATATTCACTGTTCTCTTTGGCCCTGACATTGACATGTTCACTGGCTTAGATAAACCTGTCGATTGTGTTGACAGTCCAGGGCTGCATTACTGGTGTTTATTACAATAAAGACAATAACACGAATATACATGCAGATAACAGGATGTGTATCACCCAGAACAGGCAAATCCATGTGTTCTTACTAGATACACCCGAACACTTTTAATTACAGTACAGTGTGATATGATAACTGCAGTGTAGTTTGATCACTGTCGGTATTTGACCATTGTTTGGTATATTCCTGACATGTATATACCGAGCACTGTAGATATGATGACAAAGCCAGATAGGCCCCTAGTATGGGATACATTGCTGTCCAGTGTTCCTTGCTGCTGCCGACATTGCGTAAAAAACCTCCAGCTGTCATAGAATTTCACTTTCTGAATGCTTGGCTGTTGTCTCTACAGTGGCTGCCTGTTGTTATTGTTCTTTCAGCGTTTTGTCATTTGATATTCCTCTTATTGTCAGCTTGTATGTCCTTGTTTTCGCAGTTCAGTTTTGATGTATGGAAACAACTCTTTTAAAGTGACTGATACTGTACACATGCTGCGGTGATGGCGTTTGACTGCCTGCGCATCCTCTGCTCCCTCTCTTCGACAGGCCAGGAGATCACAGCCGAGACCTTCATGGAGCGCCTGGACAATGGCTTCCTCCTGTGCCAGCTGGCTGAGACACTACAGGAGAAGTTCAGGGAGAGCGACCCAAACAAGGTGCTGTAGAGAAACATGGGGATTTCGGGAAGGGGCAGACAATGCTGGGACAAGGGCTAACTAGAGCAGAAAGTGAACAATTTGGACATCAACATAGAAAGCAAACCCACGGATTTAATTTGTTTTCAACAATTAATTGTGATGCAGACACATTGCAGTTGGTGTCCTTCAAAAACACTATATTAAAGGATGACTAAGAACTGAAGCTATGTCAGTCTGAGGTTGCCTGAATGTTCAAGTTTTACTTTCCCAGAGGCTGCAGCGGGGCCTCTCTTTTACGTTTTGATGGTCATTCAGTGCTGATAAAAAAAAATGCAGCGTTTCACTGACTTACAATGGCATTTCAAGTTTGAAGTCATGTTTGGAATCTTCCCATTGTTTTAGCACTGTCTTAATGTGGTGTACATGTTTTGGGCCAGTTTGATGCTGTTCAATGGGAAAGTGCCATCTCTTGGACTAATATAAAAAAGGTTATTAGATGCTCGGTCTGCCTTACGTTCAACCTCCCATTCCCAGTGTGAGTTTTTCTGATTATAAAGGAATTTGAGGTCTAGACAAAACAGCAGCTTGTCAGACTGATGACCTCACTCGATTCATCACTGTTTTTGAGAACGTTGCTGCCATTGCAGACACCTGCAGCAGTCCGTTTGCCTGCTCAGATGTAGTGCATGCACAGTGGTCGTGTTTGGCGTCTGTGCGGGTATAGTGCAGACAGGCGGCTCATTTTCTTCTGGGAAAGCTCAGTCCTTCACAGAAGTGTATTTAGAGCAGATGGGTCTTTATAGATAAAAGTGAAAATATTATTACACCTGCTGTACATCAGTCTTGTGGACAGGATCCTGTATGATATCTTTGGTCATTGAGACTTACGCCTGGAGCACTGGTAAGACTTAACCTGTAGTACCCCAGCCTAGTTATACAGGAAGTAATAAGTTTGTCTAATACTAACAGCCTAACTTTGAAGATAATATATTGGCTTAAATTTGCAGAAAAGTAATTCATAATTATAGCACAAAGGCCTTTTTTTGTAGCAGGCAGGGCTGACTTTTGAAACAGACTCTGTGACTGTGGGAAGGAGGTCCCGTGGAATGTGAGCTGTAGCACCTCTGTGCCAAACTCGCTCTGTCCTGAAAGGGCTGTGCAGGATCACTCTGCTAAATGGGTCACCATTTCTGAACTCGCTTGTGTCGCCGACTTTGCTTTTGTGATGGGCTGAAATAAGAGGTACTTTGGGAAGAGTCACCCCACATCCTACAATGTTTCGTTTCATTGTATTTCAGTTTAGAATGTGCTTCTGCCTTTGGCTCTCGGAGCTTCTTTATATGGTTTGTGCTCTGCTAAAATGATTATAGATAAGATTTCCAATTTTTTTTTTATGCACAGGGCCTGGATACCGCTAATTTGTCAATGAAGAATCTCTTTTTTACAGTCAGTGTCATACGTGAACTGGTTTAAATTTAAAATACCAATATTTTCAACCTTAATGGGGCTAAGCTCTTGTTTCTATGTCATACAGTGAATTCATAGCTTCTTCATGACTTCCTTCATGAGCTCCTGTGCTCCAGATGACATGTTAACCCAAGCTGTGTAGGTGCTGGTATACTCTACTTATTGTTGGTCTGCATTGTGAGACAAATAACAGATAAACGCTGCGCTCAAAAATCCAGAATCACACAAGGAAGCATGAAAACAGAAAAATTCCTTAGCTGGAGAGCTGATGCTTCTCAATAGAGGATGACTGTTGAAGCACCAACAGTCCAATCTCAAACAAGACTAAAGCTTGCATATTATTAGGACAAGTAGATCTGTTTCCAGGCTTCTACATTTACAACTGCTTGGACTAGATGATAATGGACCTTGAATTCACAATTTCGTGCCTACATACTGTTTTCCTGCACTATGTGCCTGTAGTATTTGCTTACCTGTTGTCTATATTTTCATGTCTTTGTCCCCTTAATCTATACCCCAAGTTGTACTGTGGAGTCCAAGGCAAGTAGCACAACCAAGGTCTTGTATTCATAATTTCATGTGTGCTTGGATCAAGATGGAAAAGTGTGGTAGACTTCAAACCCTCTCATCACAGGGGGGCCTGGCAGGGAAACACATTAACCCCCCCCCCCCCCCAATTCTCATTTTCCTGGGGTGCATTATTGAACTGTAACTGCTTGTTTTGACTCTGGGCCAGCGGTGGAGCACACTGGAATAATGAGCTTGTCATGCTCTGGTATGGCCACAGCTGTCAGGGCTTTTCATGACGGAGACCAGTGTGTGGAATCAACCAGCACTGATGTTCAGGGCCGCTTCACTAATGATGCATAGGTTAAGGAGAAGGCATGGAGGTTCTTTTCTGCCACACAATGGGTGTTGTGTCTAATACTGCACGTCTAGGTACACATAATGGCTGCGTGGTCTCTCCTGTCTGGCAAGTGTAGTGATGTCTGATGTTTGTTCTCTTATGTGAAATCCCAGATGACATCTCAGGATTACACAGACATTAAAGGGTGAATGCAGAGAGCTCACCCTGTGGTGGGTTGGTGCCCCGCCCTGGGTGTCCCCTGCCCTGCGCCCTATGTGCTCTGGGATGGGCTCCAGGCATCCCTGCGACCCTCACCAGGAATAAGCGGTTAAGATAATGGATGGATGGATGCATAGAGTTCTCTGAGGTGTCTTAGGGGCAGGCGCCAGGCTATTCCGTAGGAAAAGTGGGGATTATGTGGTTGAGCTTGCGTGTGCTAATACACCACAGTTTGACTGACGGTTATTCTATGAAATCCTATTTTATAGCCTCTGAATTTCCCAAAGCCCTGATTTAAGTTTGGTGATCGAATTTGCGAGCACTATAATTTAGCTTGTATGGCTAATCTGATAGGTTCGGCAGTAAGAGAGTAATAGGAGAGTGGGCCATTATGGAAATGCTGGCAATAAAGGGGCTTTGTTAGAAACTCAGCTTGCCTGGAACTTTAATTTGAGCAGTGCCCCAGGGGCAGTACATCCCCAGGCAGAGTTTTGGTGGATTCATAAATGACCAATCAGAGGGGCACCGGATTGTCTCAAAATGTAACGATGTAATAGGTTACAAAGAGCCAAATGAAACAACATATGAGTTTTATGTTTTATTGTTATTTCATATATTAAAGATGATCCGGGTGTTAGATGATCAGGGTTCCACGTATCTTCATTCAGATAGATAATAACATAATTTTCTTGCTTGTCTGGGATTTGTCCTAGTTTTCCAGTTTGTCTCACAATACAAAGACTTGTACTGGTTTAAGTGAACCGATGGCTCTGAATCAGACTCTGCTGCGTATGTATGTGTGCATGCGTGCACTGCTTTGGATCTGTGTCTAGCGTGTACCATGCCTTCCGTCTGACATGTCCTCTGCTATGGGCTCCAGGCATCTCGTGACCCTGAGCTGGATAAGTTATTTAGGATAACGAATGAATGACTTCCTTGTTCAGCTGGACCATTCACGGTGGGCATGTGTTGGATACAGTCATGGAAGAACCTGCAGGCCATAAGGTACTGCTTTGGAGACCACTTTGGATGGGATGTAGGAAGACCAGAAGGCCAGATGACAAAGGCACATTAAGTCTGGAAGTCCAATTAAGATTCAGGTTACCTGGGAGACAGAGAACAAAGGAGTAGGTGTGATTGTGTAAAAATAAGTCAGAAGTGTGGAGCCTGTGTATGTCTGTGAATTGACAGATCATGGGTGGGGTGTCATTCATCATAAGTGTGTAGAAAGTGTTTCAGATTTGGTTGTATGCATGAAATTTTGAATTCTCGCGCACACAGTAAAATGTGTACTTACCAAATGTGCTCAGGCACGTCATTCACACACTCGAAAGAAGGAAATGCTCATAAAAATCAATTGTTCATGAACTAATTTCTTGTCATTTGCATGCAGAAATGTCCCTCAACTAACCATATAAAGTTCGGTCAAGGAAACACATGCTCAAAAACTATGTAAGAAAAGGCATGTTGTTGGAAAAATGGGAAAACAGACTGTTAGGTAAAGACAGTATTAGTGCATCATCACTTGAGCAGGGAACTGTGTCAGAGTTAGAAAAAAATAGTTTAACCGTAAAGGTCTCTCAAAGACCCTAGTGACTGAGTATATGTGACATGTTGGTGTACTGGAGGAGGACAGAGTGAACAGCAGCCATCCTGTTTCGATCCCCACGTTGCCAGAGTCATTGGTGACACAGCGCTGTCTGGAGTTATATAAGGAAGAGACAGTGACACCATCGTGATCAAGCTGGGCCGTCTAGCAGCAGGACCGGTGATAAGATGCAATCTGTTTGATAGCAGAACATTTCATTTAGACACGTGACATGCAAGAGTCATAGTAACCGAACGTTTAAATTTTACAGTTGGATAACTGTTATTGTAAATTAAATATTTAAACAAATGACAGATGGTAGTTTTTTTGTGTTTTTTGGTAGTTTTTCAGTTAATCTGTAGTAAATAAAAGCGATTTGTCTAGTCATGTGGTTATACATCAGGAACCCTCTGCAGCATTTTCAGTGCGATGGGGACCAAGACCGTTGACACACACTGGACTGCAAACTCCGGAACAAACAACAAATGCTGTAATGGAAATGAAGGGCAAGCCGACAGAAATTTGTGCAGTATAAATAAACTGTGAAATAAACTCATGTTTTGCAACTTCCAGTCTGCAAGTATTGAACAAATTTATGCATCTGGATCTCAGGAAATCTTTTAATATCAAGAAAATAAAGTTGACATAGATTTTGTATGAAGCCATGAATCATAGACCAGTATATTAAATACTGGCATCTGTAGTTTATTTTTGTTTCTAGGTTGAAAAAAAGGTTGAAAACCACTGAAATTAACTGGCACTACAAATTGCTGCCTGTCCACTTGCAGTTCTCTGTTACGCTGTTTGGCGGTTGTTTGTGTACAGGACACAACCTGTGTGCACATGTATGCAATTTTTAAGTCAGCATTCATATTAATAAATTTCACACATAGCTTAGAAATTCTTATGCACTGTTTATGCATAAATGTCATCATACTCACTTTATACACAAATCTGATCAGACACACTGTTTATACACAAATCTGATCAGACACACTGTTTATACACAGATCTGATCAGACATTGTTTATACACATCTGATCAGACACTGTTTATACACATCTGATCAGACACACTGTTTATACACAAATCTGATCAGACACTGTTTATACACAAATCTGATCAGACACACTGTTTATACACAAATCTGATCACACTGTTGCTAAATGAGATCCCTCACATTTAATTTCAACCACAAGAGTAGCAGTACAAGGGAACCTGTTGCCATACGTGCCTCTTTCTAATGTCAGGTCTCCATCTTCGTGTGATCAGCTGTGTGCTCACTTGTATCTAACACTTGAAATTCATTAACTAGAGACATTTGTATCAGTTTGTGACCAATGACAACACCACATGGATTTTACAAGCTCAGTCCTTTGTTATGTACATCTTACAGTTCAGTACATCTTACTGACTGGGTATATAGGTTTTTATGTTCTTATTTTTGGGTGGGTGGCCTAACGGCACTGTACTATTTCAGTTTTTTAAAAGAATAAACTTAAAAAATCTGCGCTTGTCTTTTGTGTTGACCTGAAATACTTCTAAAGCCACAGAAAGAATGACTTGAGCAGTTCCAGGGGTGATTAAACCAGTGAACTGTTGTCGGTATGCCAGTATAGTAATGCCAATAATGCGTTCTGAGAGACTCTGGTTTCTGGAAGCCTTACGCAATGCTTTGTCTGATCTGCAACCAGCAGCAAGTCCATGGAGAAAACAAGTCAGGCTTTTTGTGCTCAGTGTAACTTCCTGGACTCAATATTGACTGCAAGCTAAACTGAGACCTGTTTGTACCCTGACAGTAACCTCTTGGTTCTGATAGTGACTGCAAGCTGAACTCAGACCAGTTTGTACTTTGGCATTAACTCCATCATCTTCTGACTTGACTGTATGAATTTGTCAGTCATCTTTTGGAGTACCTTCTGGTAGTACGTGCTATATATTGGGAGACTTTTTTATAATCACCTTTCTGAACTAATTGCTGTGTGGTCATTTATTTATTTATTTATTTATATTTTACTCATGCACATGTTGTGTAGAAGAACATTCCAGAAAATATTACATACATATGCATCACACACTCAGTGGCATAAGTCCTGATTGGATGCTGTTGGCAATAGGCAACATAACCACCCTGAAAATGACCTGTGTGCATGTGTGTGTGTGTGTGTGTGTTTGGGGGTGGGGGTACTTAGGAGGAGGAGACAGAGGGGAAATCTCAATGCACAGGGTTGAATATTTCCAGAATGACATCATTGTACCTTCCTCTCAGACCCAGACTCATACATCCTGTATAAAAACCACAAAAAGACCCATAAACCAGCTCAGACTGCAGTACTGAGCATGTCATATGATCCTGGGCCATGGTGGAACCCGATGGAGACAAGACCGCCCCCTACCCCAAAACCACACCCCAATCCTCTTGATTCCCTCGCTTTCAGACCACTCGACAGAAGAAATACCCCCACCCTCACAGAAATGTAACTGACTGAGGCGGCTTTCAGTCTGTTGACCTGTGAATGGAACTGGGGTGCTCCCCAGCTGACTTCAAACTGAAATTAGAGTGTGACAGATGCGCAGGGGCCTGTACATGTGCTGAGATGGAGGACACTGGAAGGTCCTGCAGAGAGATCAGCATAGTGCTGCAGAATACTGTGAAGTAAGCTTGGCACCCTTATGAAATGTTCCACACTGAATAATTGCTTGCAACTCTCTGCAGTCTGTGGATGTTTTTATGTTAGCAAGTAGGTTCATCACTCATGGAACCTTAACCAAAGTTAAGTAAAGTATTTAATTATTTTTATGTATGTGTGTATATAAATATATTATTAGTCTTTTTGTATTTTGTTTTCAGGGATGTTGTCCTGGCATTATAATTCCCGATTACCATTTTTGTTGGTCATTTTACTATGGTTCTGAACCCAGATAGGGTATTCTTTGTAATACTATAGATGATATAGAGTTCTTATATTAAAATAGCAGATATACTACATGACAAAAGAGAAGCAGGTAGTGTGTAATAATATTAAAACACAAGTGGTGTATATTTTTTCCAGAGAAAGTAAAAACACCATGCATAAATTATACTGTTAAATGTCATAGGGTGACATATTTGTGAAATTTGTCGGTACAGTAATTCACTTCCCTTTGGGTTGACATGCCAAGATGACTCAAAATTGTCTACATTTTTTTACATTGAAGTAATGTAATATTTCATTTTAATAAAATCTTTTTTTGGTAGTGTGCAATAGTTGATTATTTAAATTAATTATTTATTTAGTGGTTCTGGAGAGGGTGGGATAAAGTCTCTGTAGGTTGACCTCCCCTAAATGTCTTAGGACTGGGGTGATTCTAAAAGCACCCTAAAATCCATCCATCCATCCATCCATCCATCCATCCATTTCCTAATCACTTATCCTGTGCAGGGTTCAGCTTAGGAGAGCATGATTATAACAAGTTAATTTTAGCAATTTTAATGTATGTTGTTTAAACAGTCATATAGCAGTATGATATATTAAATACAATTTTTTTCAGTTTTCCACCACAGGTTATGTCATTGCTGTGAAAATCCCTGACACAAGCATACTGTTCTCATATCTTGCCACCTTCTTCTTGTAGAGTTTTCCCAGCCGGAGGATCCCCTGTCGTGCCAGCGCGCCCTCTGGCTCTTTCTTTGCACGGGACAACACAGCCAACTTCTTGTCATGGTGTCGTGAGGTGGGGGTGGGCGAAACCTGTCTCTTTGAATCTGAGGGTCTAGGTGAGTGTCTCTAACCCCTTTGATTTTCAGATCAAGTTCTGCACCTGTCCTTACCTGAACACGTCTTCTTTAACACTTAATTATATTAAGGCACCTCTGTATTTACCAATAAACCTGTTACACCTGTGTACGTAACACGATATCTGTTTGTACTTGTGCACCTGTGTATGTATCTTCTTACCTTTTCTCCTGTCTGTCCCTTTAGACCTGACTGACACTCTGCCTTTCTCGTCACCTGTCTGTGCTGCACCCTCTGTACTGCACTTGACTGTGTGTCTGAGACTATACCTTTGAATAGAAATAATACATTTTTTTTACATCCTGCTTGTATTTATGTGCATACAAATAGTGTTTTCTGAGATAAACTGTCTTGGTTACACTTGCTTGATTGTGATCTCTGGTAATAATGTAACTACCTGTGAAACTGGTTTAGAGCCTTCAAACAGTCATATCCTGGTATTCATCTGTTATGCTGTTTGCACTTCAGGTTTGTCATCTTTTTGCGGTGTGTGTAAGTTCATTTGTAGCCTTCCTCTGCATACATAATTCTGACATATGGCGTTTTCCTTATCAGACACGGTTTGGTGTAACTTGGATTAGTTGGTTAGTTGCTAGCTAGTCAGTTGGCTCCGTAAGAGTCAGAGTGAAAGTTTCCATATTAGTAATCTGTTCAAAAGGCCGGTCTGTTCTCACCACATTGACAATGCCATAAAGCTCTTTCTGGATGTAAGGGTTCAGGATAGGAGCTAAATAGATGGGACATACTTCTGTATGGGTACGTGTGTGCATGTCTCCAAGCAGCAAAACGCTGAGACGGAGCATGCTCAGATCAGAGGTAGGCTCAGAGCCTCAGTGTGGCTGCACTGCCGACAGGGGCTCTCCTGTTGAAGTGGCTGAAGTGTATAAGAGGCAGGCGTCCCCAACCCGTGCTCATCTTGCTCCTCTGCACAAAGACGACCTTCACCACCACTCGCTCTCTCGCTCTCCCCCTCTCTGTGCCCAGAGTGGGACTCACTGTGGAAGAATGGAGCAGGGACATGCGCAGACTCAAAAGGCCCCCCTTTTCAAACAGCCTGAATGGCCTGTTTGTGCACCACAGGGAACTGACACCCTGGGCCCGACAGTGGCCCTTCCAGTGAGAGATTGGCCCACAAAGCAGCCTCAATCTGTGCCCTGGCTCCAACGTACGAAGAGGTTGTATCGGTGTCTCGTCTCTGTTCCTGCCCGCCTGGCCTGGTTTCTGCAGTACTTTTAGTGGGTGTGGCACAGCATGAAAGGGATCGTTCCTAAATGACCCCAGAGTCTGGCACTGGGTACTGGGAGGAAGTAGGACAGATCCACAAGAATTGTTGTGGTTCCCACTGAGTATGATAGCATTTTGTGCAAACTCTCAATCGATCTTACACAACACAATGACGCTCTTTTCTGTGCTATATGACACTTTTGTTTGGGGTCCTTGTTGCTGGATCAAAAATTAAGCTTATCCCAAGGATCTCATGAGTGAACATGTGACCCTTTATCTCATGTGGTTCACCTCTTTCTGGTGTCTGTGTGTATGAGACTGGGAAAAACTCAGTGGGTGCTTGTGTATGTGCTTATTGCATTAGTAAAATGTAAAATTCCTGTGCTGTACAATATTGAGAATTACCATGTCATGCTGTAATTTACAGTCTCTCCTAGACCAATGAGTATACTTTGAACATTGTCTGTGATTTTGTGCTAATTTTTATTTTATTAATATGGCTGTATATATGATAAGTCAATGGCAGAGTTGTTTCCTGTTTATATTTGTCTTTCTATACCCTGATTGGTGTACATGTCACTATGACCTCAGTTCCTGAGAGCAGTTGTTCAGTGTGTTTCGTAAAAGTTCACCTGGGATTTTTTTTAATGATCATTTATAGGGCATGATGTAGCTGGACAGATTGTGATAAAACATTGCCATTTTCTCTTTTTATCTCTCCTTCTGGCATCCTCCGTTCTGGTAACCACTGATACCCTCTGTGTCCCATCTTCTTATACACCTTGGTGTGTAACAACAGCAAGTGTGTCAGCTGTCTCATTTCCATTTCCATGGCAATGAAGCGCAGTGGTGGATGAGCACTGTTCCCCGCATGATTTGCCATGTATCATGTGTGTCACTTGCACACCTTCACCCCATCACTTTCATGGTGCACTGGGTATTGTAGTTTACATGTGTTTGTAGTCCACTGTGGTGCTTGTATGTTGACTTCCTCACATAGCTCTGTAGAACTAGAATTTGTCACAGCTGTTGATTGTTGTGTATCCACATGAGTTCAGATTTTAATGGCACACATGCTGTTAGGTTAAATTAAATACTTTTAAGGTTTATCATAGCAGCTCCATAAAAGTTTTCTTTATTTGGTGTTTAGCTCTGTTTGCTCTAGTGTTGAAAACAGAGCAGCAAAGAGCAGACATCTCATGTTCCTTGTCAAAAGGCGCATTCATGGCCCTGGGATATACAAATTTCCACTATGGCTGCTTCATTTGTTGGCCATTAATCTGCAGCGAATGCTTGTGCATTCAGAGAGTTTAGCTCCTTATTAATTCCAGCGAGCTGCTTTCTCAATAGGATGAGAGTGGAAGAGTTTTGCTAATTTGGCCTAGCATGTCTTGCTGATTTATACTCAAACAGGGTTTTGTGGCTGAAATGGCAGGAATGCATGGGTTTTACCTGAGCCCACTATGTGCTTGGTGTTCTGCATGAAATGACAGTCAGCTGCTGTAGTTTCATCTTTGGCCGTTGCCCATGTGCTGTCAACACCATTAGCACTGGATTAAACATTAACTTGATTACTTTACTAATTCAGTATTAATCGCATTAACAATCATGACATCATCCATTATTATTATTATTATCAGACCACGTGCCAGGTTGATGGCCGCCAGTGCTAATCACACGTTATTTGCGTGTTTATTTGTGGACCCTGCATGTCCCAGGCTGTGTGTTCCCATGATGTGCCGCTGTGTGAGAAGGCACGGTCAGGAGAGATGTCACTTTCACAGCTGCTGATCACGAGTGAGCCTGTAGCAGGGCTTCTGACCCATTGTGTGTGCATGTGTTTCACTTGCCTTTGTTTGTCTTTGTGTGTGTCACATGATCATGTGTTTTTATGCCTCTCCTAACAGTCTGGTGTGTGTGTGTGTGTGTGTGTGTGTGTATCTCCCCAGTTCTCCACAAACAGCCGCGAGAAGTTTGCCTTTGTCTTCTGGAGTTGGGCAGGATTGCGTCCAGGTAGGTGAACTCACTTTCCTGAAGTGACTCCTTCAGCTTGTTCCAGCAGTGACTCAGCTTTCAGCACCAGACATCACTGCGGGCACACGTGAGGCTCATCACATTATCTTTCTGCCAAATCATATTGATTGTTATGTCAAATAAATTACTTATTAGTCATTCTAAGCCTGAATGATTAGCTTACCATTAATTTTTGACACATCTAGAATTACAAGATAAAGCCTATTGACATTAAAATCAGTACGTAAAAAGTGCAAATCATGAAATAATTTGAAGAGGTTATTTTCTGCTCACATTTCAAGTCTGGGACAATGCAGCAGAATTTGGGTTTGAAATACATCCCTCTCAAAACTCTTTTCAGATCCTATGATTTTGGAACTGAACAGTAGCTAAGATTTATGACTGAGCCTGCCCTGTGGCTGAGCCTGCCCTGTGGCTGAGCCTGCCCTGACCTCTGCACCAGCTAGCCAAGCTGTGGTGTGTGCTTTGTGTATTTAGATAGAGTCGGGTGACAGAGCAGGCGTGTAAACGTTAACATTTTCTGGCACTTCTACCAGAACCACGGCTGGAGCCATCTGGCTTCCAGGCCCTGTTTCGGTCCAATCCCACACAGGTATGTTGGTTCTGACTGAAGGTGCCGGGAGGTCTGGCACGTGCCATTGTGAGAGTTATAGCTTCTCAGGAGTCTTGTCTGTCATTTACAGGCCTGGACTGCACAAGATGGACTTTCTCCATATGTGGAGTTAATGAAATACAGCACTGTTTGCAGCAGCTGGATATCATAATTTAAGACCTTGCTGAAACGTAGCAGTCACATTAGCTGTAGTGTTGAGGAAGCGCACATGTCTCCTGTGCACCGAGTAACAGAGACTGGTGTTTAGAGAGCACATTACGAAGGAAACACGATCACAGGTGCTCATGTGTGTCATGTCCTCATTCTTACCTTGCAATATTAGACCTCGGTCGATGGGAGTTGCAGGGAATTAGGGGGTTCACTTTTGCAAAAAATTTGTAAAAGGTAAATCATGTTGGGCAAGGGTGGGTGATCCCTTGAACAAAATAAAATTATGTTTACTGCTGAGACTGGTAACTTTATCACATTTGTCATGTTACTGTGGATTTACCTCAAAACTCCTGCAGATTCATTTGCAATGTCACTCTCTGATGCTCATATACAAAGTATTAAAATGTTAAATAGTTGTGATACAGACAGTATTTTTACAGAAAATATTTTACAGTGAGCACTATATTTCAGTGTGAAGACGTGTAGAAAGATGCATTGTCCATGAGCACTGGAATATTTTCAGAAGCGTTGACCGAGATGGGAAGTGGAGGGAAGTCTGCCATTTGTAGCTGGGTTATAAAGAGACGGCTGACTGGGCCTCGTCCCCCATGTCTCCTTTATCCAAACCAAGCTTCTGAGTGCATGGCTCGACTGTGAGCAATGGACCAAGCAACGTTTCATCTAGTGCATGTTCCTGAACACAGGAACGTGGTAAGGCTCATCTGTAGTCCATGCGTGGATGTCACTTTCACTCAACTCTCCGTTACCAAATACATCCCTGTCCCGTCTGACAGAGAGATTCATGCCCCTCAGCAAATACTTGAAATTTATTACAGCTTTAGGAGTCATACTGAGCCTGGCTTGTACCGCCACGGTGGTTTTTGTTGGGTCTGATGCTGAGGGAGAGTGGCAGCATTCACTGTCTTCTTATATTCTAATGTATAATTGTCTCACATCACTAGCATTAGTCATTTTTATATTTCATGTTATGTTACACTTCACATATATCAAGCATGGTTAAATAGATGCAGTTATGCACTCTGGTTTATTTATTTATGTTATTGTTGCACATTACATGCATATCTTATGCTGTACATATTCTTTGTCATTATTTGTTTCACAGCTGTCTGGTCTGCCTATATTGCATAGCTGATGCTATGTATTTATGTGATGTATGCTGTCTGAACTTTCCTATGCTGCAATATCTTTCTTTTTCTGCATTGTTCTGCTATTTGCACCATTCATAGTTCTATGCATCACATGCATGTCTTAACGTGTCACCATGGTCAAGGAGAAACACTGTTTTGTTCCTCTGTAAGTGGTTTGGGTGACAATAAACTTAGACTTCAATATTGAAGAAAGGCATGACTTTCCTTGGTCTTGGCAGTACCGTAGTTAAAGATTTTCCTAAACGTCTAGATTTGACACTACTGTTTTTTGTATCTATCATAAGCACAGGTAGAAATATTGTGTCTTTTAAAAAATGTTAGTCTCTTGAGTTCTAATGCTTTGAAACTTTGTCATTTAAAATATGTAATGTGAAGTTTTAAAGAACAGCGATGATGTTATTCAACACACACTTGTACATCATTCAATAGAATGTTGATCATGCACACTCCTACTTCCTCCAATAGATAACTGATCATGCACAGTTTTACATGCCTTAATAAGACACTGATCATACACAGTTTTACATGCCTTAATAGGACACTGATCATACACAGTTTTACATGCCTTAATAGGACACTGATCATACACAGTTTTACATCCCCCAATAGGACACTGATCATGCACAGTCATACATGCCCCAATAGGACTCTGATCATGCACAGTCATACATCCCCCAACAGGACACTGATCATGCACAGTCATACATCCCCCAATAGCACACTGATCATGCACAGTCATACATCCCCCAATAGCACACTGATCATACACAGTCATACATCCCCCAATAGCACACTGATCATGCACAGTCATACATCCCCCAATAGCACACTGATCATGCACAGTCATACATCCCCAATAGCACACTGATCATGCACAGTCATACATCCCCCAATAGGACACTGATCATGCACAGTCATACATCCCCAATATGACACTGATCATGCACAGTCATACATCCCCAATAGGACACTGATCATGCACAGTCATACATCCCCAATAGGACACTGATCATGCACAGTCATACATCCCCCAATATGACACTGATCATGCACATTCCCACCTTCTCTCCTAGATATAAAGTGGAGCCCCCAGGGCTGATAAAGCTGGAGAAGGAGATAGAACAGGAGGAAGAAGCTCCCATGCCCCCTCCCTCACCTGTTTCACCCTCACCCTGCAAGTCACCTGGAAGGAAGAGCACAGGAAAGCTGCTGGATGATGCTGTAAGTCCCTCCTGCACCTGACATGGCACTGAGGCACTGCTCAAAGACAAGCTCCCAGTCCGTAGTGTAATACTACGTTCACTGTCTGAGCCATGTGAGTAGTTATACTAATATTTCAGAAGACTGTGTTGATACAGATGGCAGAAACATTAGTCAGTAGTTCCTTACATTGTACCTGACTTTTGACAGAATTACATGTGAGTAATCTGAGCAACACAGAGTCATCATAGCATTGCATGTTCATGATGACAATACGTCATGCCAGTAACAAATCAATAACCACAAAACTTCTGTCAGGAAATGCCTGGTGACAGTTTATGTCTGTTCTTTTGAATTAACATGTGTGTCCCTCATCAGTACTTGCTGAAAACTCAGTATTAATTGAGACTCTCTAGTATTCTGAATTACTGATGTCAGTAGGGATTCTGTACCTTTACACACCGGTGATATTGGTACAATAAGCCAGTAATGTGCTGAAAGTAATAAATGTGGTGTATTTGCAGTAGTGTGTATCCAAGTGAGTCACGTGGCACATATTCAGCTCGGAGAGCTGTTGGAACAAAGAGCTCTCAGCCCCTGTACAAGAACAACACTCTGCTTCTGTAAATGGTCACTCTTTTCATTACCTCCAGGTGAAACACATCTCTGAGGACCCCCCGTGTAAGTGTCCCAACAGGTTCTGTGTGGAAAGGCAGTCCCAGGGCCGCTACCGCGTTGGAGAAAAGATCCTTTTCATACGGGTATGTCTATCTCCCAATGTCTCTCACCTGTATTTTTCACCTTTCAACTCTCACCTTTCACTTTGTACTCTCACCTTCTCATTGGTATATTCTGCTTGGGACCTCTCACCAATCACTCAGCATCTGTAATCTCTCTCCTTTTACAAAACACCTACAGCCACTTACCTATCACCTAATACCTGCCACTCGTACCACCAACTCCACATCTCACCTTGTACATATAGCTGTGCAGACAACACCTCACAGACTTATATTGCTACTTCTGTGGTCACCCAAGAGATCACGTGTGCTCATGCATGTTCACATACACTGACTCCAGCGATCTGCTCCTGTACAGCGCATCAGTGTGAAAATTTTCACTCATTGGGTTTGGCAGGAACTCAATAGCTGCAATGTTGGGATTGTTGGTTAATGGAGCTCAAAGCCTGCCTGTGGACAGAATGCCAACACCACAGGGCACCCCCTGGTGCGAGTGCTACTCAGTGGGCATTCAGCAAGACTCTTTGTGACAGTAATCATTGTTACAGGAATGCCAACACTTGACGTGATCAATGTTCGTGTATCAAGCATCACGCTTATCACCAGGGATGCCCTAGTAACAACAATAGAAATAACTGTTCATCAGTGTTACATCACTGTCCTTTATGTTAATATTAGAACACCTGGAACTCATTGTAAGTTGATGTGACCACCTGTTTATAGGATCTATAGGATAATGTGGTGTAAAGGAGCGTCATATATTAAAAGATCCAAGTATGGTACATTGTTGAAATCACTATAAAAAAAACCTTTTAGAAAACATTAACTAATTCGTATATAAGTAAGTGTTAAAGAACATCATTACATATATTTTACCAAAAACATTTTTTAAAATCTGCAAAATCTTTGAATCTCCAATGTAATATTTTATTTATAGTTTGTTAAAATATAAAAACAAATGTACAATGGGTTGCCTTCTAAAATAAAAAGCTATGCTAGAGCCCTGAGGAGCAGCGTGCGACCCAGAGCTGAAGGGCAGAAGGTACCAGTGCATTATCACTTCTTTCACACCTGATCTCTTGAGGTCTTGGTTGCTTGGCAATCTGCATCCAGGGCTCACACCTATGAAAATGACAGTGCTTTGAAACTGGAGACCTGCTTTATGGGTTAGCACAGTTCTTTTTAGTGGACTTGTGTTGAGAATGTGTACATTTTTGACAGGCACACATATAATTAGCTGACTTTAAAAGCAGAGGTAACACTGACCTAGCACGTGTGTGTATGTGTGCTGGTAACGCCTTGAGATTTCAAATGATAAATCACTGTTGTAAATTCTTCATTAGCTCGAAGCTCATTCAAGGCTGCCAGCAGAGCTTCTTGAATATTTCAGTAGCTCATTACTGCGCTGGTCTTTGTGCTGAAATGATGACTGGATTAGCTGGACTCGTTGGCAGAGCTGAAAGGTGTACAGATGGTGTTGTAAGAGCCTGGCATTTACACTTCTTTTTTTCCACACCTTTGTTTTTCTCACTTCGTTTGCGCTCATTCCCGTTCGTTATCTTTTTGCATTTCTAGTTCTCTCACTCTATGTGTGTTTTGTGTGTGTGTGTGAGACAGAGAGTGTGTGTGTGAGAGAGAGAGAGAGAGAGAGAGAGAGAGAGAGAGAGAGAGAGAGAGAGAGTTTGTTTGCATGGCTGGGACAGCCGGGGTTGCCATGGCAGCCGAGAAGGAGAAAGTCTTCTGGGATGTTGGGCCATGAGGTCACATGACTGCATTAAATTTTGAAGGTAGAGAGGTTTGCAACAGGTCTGGCTTTTGCACATGAACTGGAGAAAACCACTTGGCATTGATTAGCGCAGCTTAATAACGACAAGTTGTACTCTGAGCATAGCTATTTTGTTTGTGTTTATAGATCCTTGTAATCAAAATTCTTATTTGTATTACTTTCTCTCTCTATTTACATGAAATTTGCTTGGTTCACCCAGCACTTACTAGTGACAAAACACCATTACATCATCCAGTTTAAACCACTGTGGTCTGCTGACTTTTAATGGGTACATACAGGAGCTAGTAAGAGCAGGCAGCACATTAACTGTCTAATTAATCAGTTAACACAATAGTTATGGCATTTTTAAAAATTAGACCAACATTTGTATTTTTTTTACATGTATTTTAGGCAAATTAATGTGGTGTGAATACACAGACCTTCACTCCATGTCTCTGTTTAATGAATGCAGTAATCGCATGTATTGTATTCAGTGTTTATACTGCCATCTATTGGTGTGACAAGTGTAAATGCGAATGTGTAAAAATTGTCTTTATCTTAGTGAGGGGAGAAATTAAATTGTAAACCAAAGGAAACTGCCGCAAATAAAGCAAGCTGGGATAATTAAAATAAAGAATGACTGAGAAAGTAGAATAGCCCTACACATTTTGGATTTCAAAATGTCTTTGTTCTCGTTGTCAGTTAATTTTATTACGTGTCCACAGCTGAGGTTATGTGTGTTTTTTAAGCAAAAATGAACACAGCTAAGTTATTTTAGACAGTTAAAGTTCCATGCACAGGCAAAGTTTTATTTTTTGTCCTTTGTAATGTCCTGCAACCTGACAGTAACTGAAATGCAGTGGCTCTCTCTCTGTATAGCTCATCTGTGAACACAGTTGCAATAGTGCAGGCTGACTTTGCTGGGGAATATGGTGAACACAAGAAAGCCAGTCCTGTTACTAGGAAAGATGTTACTAGGGAGGATGCACGATGGGAATTGTGACCGTGTTCTCACAATGGGGCTCGGTGCACTCTGACTGAATGCAGCCAGAATGTCATGCCAACAGGGACTTGGGAGAGCTGCTCTGAAAAGACTAAACGTGCGTATTCTGAATGTCCTTTTATTTATTTATTTTAAGCCTTTATTAAAAAACATACACAAAGTCCTCATCTTTCATTTTTTAAGCCCTCTCAGCGTTGCCCAGCAACCAAGGACGAACAGCTCTTCCCCTCCCAGACTTGTTGAAATAGAACGCCAAGGAATCACCTCGCCAGGGTCCGTCGCCAGGCTGTACAGTTCCGGCAGGTCAAAGCAGCACATTCACCTGCATGTTACACTGGAGCCACTCTCACTTTTTATTCCTGCCCTGCAGCACTGCTTCATGTTTCGGTTCCATTTTTATGGGATCTTGTTTTTTAAGATGCTGGTCCCAGCATCAAGTGCTGGTCTTTGGGAGACTGTTTGTTGTGCTTGTCTTTAAAGGAAGAAACATTACCAAAATAACCTCTTCTTTCAGGAAAGACCTCTAAACACAGGAAAGTATGTGTACAGAAAAGCCCTATATGAAGATACTGGGCGGAGCATAAAAACCCAGAAAAAAAGAGGTCAATGAAACAGTGATGTAACTGGCATTTTTGGAGAAGATGTTATGTGATGGAGGCTAAGTGTGATGTAATTACATTATCTGAGCAATAAGATGGCACTGACTATAAAGACGTCATCTCATAACGTACAATTTCTTGCAATTTTATTTTAGTTAACAGCAATACAAAGCAGTGAAATTAAGACATGCAATATGCGTGCATTTCCGTGACCTGGGGGGGGATATTTATGCATTACCATGGAACAGGGCCAAGAATTCTCCAGAGAGAAAGGGCTTTGGGCTGTTAGAACTGGCTCCGTCTACGGCAGGCTGTATTGATGTGATCCTTGGAGGCATTAGCAGTGTGATTAAAGTATGTTACTCATTAAACATGGGTGCTGTACCATTCTCCACACCCCCTCCCTTAGAACAGCAGGAATGGAGCCTGCTGTGCAGAGCAAATTAGGAGACATATAACAAAGCAAGAATAGAATGAGAAACATTCACATCTTCAAGTCTGTGTTATATCAACATATTATACAGCACATATTGGTATGTATTTAATGAAACTTTCTTTAAGAGTAGACTGATGTTTGGTATAGTTGGCAGGCTCAGGATATTCATATGAATCCCTTTTAAAACTTATTTCGAGACAAGAGTAGAAAGCTGTTCTCATGGCAACAGTCTGGGATGGACACTCAGCTGTACGAAGTATAAATTGTCTTTAGGATCCTTTAAAGTGTTAAAGAGTCTGCTGTGGTCCTGCTTTTCTCAGCACATTTCCACGCGAAGCAGGAACAGAAATAAGAAAATAGACAGAGGTGTTAAGTGGAAAACTCTGTGACATTACAGTGTTATTGAATTAAATGCATTCTCAAAACCATGCATTTGGTTCATTGTTATATAGGTTGTTTTTGTATTTAGTAAAGCCTGTATTGACAGCAATGAAAACCCAAGGCGTGCATAAATGATGCCATGTTTGTCCTTCACGTATAGCGCAGTGTCAGCTGAGCTGGTGCTAGTAGAGAGTCACTGGAACCTTGGGCTGTTTCAGACAGGCAGAACTGTGTCAGTGGCAGAGGGAAAGTGAACTGTTGAGGCAGTGCTCCACAAGGGTCCCTGGGACGACCAGCCACATCATCTCTCCCTTGCAAGCCTGCAGGCAGGGTTAATACTTTCACCTGGGCGTTGGCCCTTCATAGCATGATTGAAAACCCTTCTTGGCTGAAGCCTATTAAAGTTCCCAGTCACAGAGCCGGGGGACAGACATGTCCTTCCATGGGAACACTAACCTGCCTGTGCCCCTTCCTCTGGAGCTTCAAGTATCTGATGGCCATTACTGTTGGTGGCATGGTACAATTGTGATTTGTTCTGAACAGAGGAGCTCTCTGGCGTAGTTACGTCAAAAATGACCTCCAGACTTCTTTAGCAGCTATGTTACGATACTCCACAGGGCTACAGAGGATCAGTCAGATATTCATTTCTCTAATGCTGACTAGCATACACCTCAGAAATACCTATACTATAGGATATTTATGTAGTACTTTGTGATAAGTGCACATAGCATAGCTTTGTTAGCATGCACCTTGTCAAAACTGCCATAACACAGAATATTAGCATGCATGTAGGGTGGCATGTGGTGGTCTGGCTGTCTGCTTGTGTTTGTCTTGGCAGAGGACCTCCCTTCGACAGCCTTACTGTCAGCATATTCATGAAAATGTAATGAGGGTGACTGCTGCCCAGCTCACGGATTGTTCAGGGGAAATCCGCAGCCCGGCCCCTGGGGATAACGTGAGAGAAATTAAAATGTTGGGATTTTCTGTGCAGAGAGAAGAGGGCTGATTGGGGGGTGGACGTGGAAAGGGAGAAGGTGGTGGACCGTGTCTACTAAACGCGTGGTGTCTGTCGGCTCTCGTTAATCTGTGAAGGTCTGTCTCTGTTATGGTAGAAGACAAGATGGAAATCCAGAGCATGCTATAGTCATCTACACATGCATATTTAGCTTTTCTGCATTTTATGCCTACACACACACACACACACACACACGTACGTATCTGTACCATATATACAATACAGGGTATAAATAAAAAATCTGTGTACACGGGGTTGAAACTAGGTTTTTCTACATTTTTTATGCTTTGGAAGGTAATGACTTATCTAAAAATGTTCTTTCCATAATGTACTATGTGGTACAGTTTTATAGTCCAAGTAATGTGAATTCAGAAATAAACCTGGCCTCTAGAAGGTATACATTTTGATTGGTTTCATATGTCAGAATTATTCGTACTTTTGTGTGCATAGTTTTTAGAATGTAAGTAGGTCTTGAGCAAAATAAAATCTTTTTTGAAGTCCAGGTTTATTTCACATTTTGGAATTAAAGTTTGGAACCATGTAGCATATACATATGGCTGCAGCTTTTTCCTCTTACTAACAACTGAACACATGTAAACTATACACAGGTTACTCCAACACAAACACACCAACATACTGTATACGTTTTCATATTCACCAACGGTCACATTGGGCTGCTGATTTCTGGGCTACCTGGTTTCTCATCATATTTAACCACATATATATGAATTCGGCACGTGAATATATCCTGTACAGCTAGCAAGGAATGCTTGAAAACACAGCCTCCCCTCCCACTCCTTTTTTATAGTATCTTGTCACACTTGACCCCAGAGCCGTGTCTCAAATTTTAATCTTTCCGCGAGCAGCTGAGACAGACACTGCTGACAATGCAGGGGCCTCTAATTGTAAATTGGTGGGATATTTACACTCCACCCAGACCCCCTCGTGTGGCACGCGACATTCAATCAGCCCATCAGCACGTGGGGGTGGAGAGGGGGAGGGCAACGCGTAAATCTGCTTGTTTTACCAGCGGCTTAATGGGGCTGTAATGAAGGGGTTAGTGCTGATAGAGCGGGGGGGGGGGGGCGTGTATGGTCCACCACAGCCAGCAGGATGGATGGCTGTGCAGGCCTCGTGGGATTGCTGCCGGCTGAGCTGCCAGTTTACTTATTTATTCACTTATTTATTTATTTATTTATTAGCTCAAGAGCTGTTGCCATGGTACCGAAGCCTAGGAACACGTCGTACGCAGCAGCAGCAGCAGCAGCAGTGGCAGGTGGAGGGGTGGGGGCTTATGTAGGTGTCTGTTGGTGCTGTGATCACAAACCAGGATTGTGGAAACTCATCTTCCAGCTCACAGTGCCCTGTGCAGCGTCTTATTTCATTAGCATGTGTCTGGAGTCAGGGGAACCTTGTAGGTAGCTGTACTGCACTTGTCCCTTGCATTGTGCGTGATTGTGTACACTGCGTGAGCTTTGGGTACGAAATAAATGAGGGGATGGAGGATTCGCTCACACTGGGTCGAGTCATGAGGCATGGCGCAGGGATCCAGGTTGTCCCTTTGTGTCTGGGACATGGGCTTCCTTTGCTGGATGTGTGACGGAATGAATTTTTAAAAAGGTCGCCTTGAAGCAGGCCAGAGAAATCATATTCGCTGTGCAGGAGCCTCGAGAGATAGAAGCCTGTAAATATTTCATTAGGGCGAGGACACAGTGTTCTGTGAGTCAGTAAAAGCCAGAGTGGCGTAGCTGTGAATTCTGCATTCTCAGCTATGGCATGTCAAGCCAGCTGCAGACTAAATAGACAACTAGGCCCATGTGAACCTGAACAGCTACAATTATATTATATATAATAATATTATATGTGGTCACTTCTGTTTGGATTGATCTAGTCATGAAACTCCCTTGAGATAGACTCCATACCGTGTGAGAAAATGTAACTCATTCTTACACATTGCTAAAGCGAGCCCAAAATCAGAATATGCCTTCCTCAACAGGATGTTACAGATGGAATCAGTATTTCAAGTTCCTCAAGGGTCCCTCTGCTGGTCTTCAACTACTTCCTTTCTCCTCTGTCTCTGTCCTTCTACCAGATGCTCCACAACAAGCACGTGATGGTTCGTGTGGGTGGGGGCTGGGAGACCTTTGAGAGCTACCTGCTGAAGCATGACCCCTGCCGCATGCTCCAGATCTCCCGTGTGGAGGGCAAGACCTCACCTGTGACTGGCAAGTTGCCGAGCATTAAGGATCTTGCTCCCGACAGCTACCTAGTAGTGGCCGCCCACCACAGGAGCAAGAAATAGGAGGAGCTTTCCAATCCTTTCACAGGATTGGACAACCCCTGGTCACATGACACCATCAACTGCCACCTTCAAAGGTCAATCATGTGCCATACTGTGGCAGGAACAGGCACCGCTTTTCTGTCTAGAGCTGGAACTGTTAGAAGTGAACATTTCGCCTTATATCCTGGTAATTTTGTATGCTATTGGAACACTAAAGAGCTATTTAGTGACCTGTATGCTTTGTGTTAGGGAAGATGTGGCTGGAAACACAGAAAGACATCTGTGCTGGAATAACAGCACTCTTCTTTAAACTCTTATAACCTAAAAGTTTAAGTGTCGAGTTGTGAATGGGGACGCATGTGCTTATTTTTACAATGTTAAACCTAAATTGTAGTATATTCTGTTCCTTGGCTTGTGGCTCCTCAAACTATTTTTTTGGCTTTTCCCACCCTTTGACCCAGAACTTCGTACTGACGTGTCTTGTGAGTGTGAGATGTAACTTGCTTTGAATGAGTTTTTTTTATATTTCCTGAAACACTTCCCCACTGATGACACACATTCCCCCTTTTCTCAGTTTTGCAGTTCCAAAGTTGTTGGTCATTCTGACAGAGTAAACAAATCAATATTCCTCTAGGTGAAGCACTAACACCATGAGTCTTAGTACTAAATTCTGGACTGATTGCATGTGATGTGTGGCCAGCAGTTACACTGGGGTTTGGTAATTCTGGTCCTGGGAGCCATGTTAAGCTTTGTACCAGTTTTCATGTTTCCAAACTTCCTTGTTTGTTAGGCTTAATTGACTTTAATGTATTTTAAGGTGTCAAATATAAAGCAAAAATGTTAATTATGATTAATTACTCATTATGTTTATTTTAAACATGTTTCTAACAAGTGAAATATTAAGTAATTGATTGGTTGATGTTCATTAATATGAGGTTACAGTACATTAGCTTTGACATTTGTAAATTACTACAATTTAAAATGTATTTAATGTGGTTGTCAGAACATTTGTTCCTGTTTCTGATTGATATGTGTCTTCTAAACCTAAGTAGGAGGCTGTTGTCTAGATTGACATTCAGAGACATTCCAATCAACACTAATCGGTTGGGAAGTAGGACTGAATCAAAGTCAGCCTGGTGAGCTAATCTACAGAATCAGCACTGGGATGTACTTGATACAAAGTGTCTGCCTGCCACCTGAAAGTTGTATGTGGTAATTTGAGAAGTGAGAGATAAAAATTTATCATGGCCACAATTATCACATACTGTCAATCAAAACAAGTCAGCTGGTGATAAACTGTGTACCGTATTCCCTTCCACCATTCGTTTCAAAGCTTTATTTGTCTAATACATTGACTTTTCCGTCCTATCATGGCAAAGACTTGACCCCTGTGTTCAGCTGCTTGTAATGCTGCTTGTAATGCTGCTTGTTGCTTTCTTGATTTTTGCAATACACAGATGGGTCAAGGTGATCCATTAGATGTTCTCGAATGTAATCAGTCTTCTTACAGCATATTTGGCTTTATGCAGTTAATCTTGCTTTTGCGTTGTTCTGTGTTAACCTCAGGTACGCGGAGATGTTAATGTTGAACTTTTCTATAAAGGGTTCTGTCATGTTTTTTCAGTAGAACTTTGGTTTTGTGGACCTTGTTACAAAATGGAATAACAGCACAATGCATGATATTCATCAGCCTTTGGTCTTCAGATGCTTTTTTGCCTGTATGTTCCAGCCACTGCAGTCACAAGGTTGCCATCTCTCATGGTTTTGGTGAGTTTTATATGCTGCAGTGTCGTGCCACACAGCTGCCTACAGTGGGTGAGACTGATTATTGACGGTGTGATTTTTTTTTGAAGTGCATTGGGAGCGCGAGAAAGGCCCAGAAGTGAGTTTCACACCAAAATGTGAGAGTTGGCAACACTGCAGCCATCTTTAGTTTAAGTCCAAAATTTCCTTGAAATGGGAGGAAATAGTATTTTAAGAAATTGTACCAAATGGAGATGCTGTTACAAAATGTACCTATAAAAACCAAAACAACACAATCAAATTAATATGCAGTCACTTATATGCATGTTTGTATTGCCTTAATCTTTTGTGGGGTCTTGTGTAGTGATAACTGACTTATCTGTCATTCTTTGTTTCTTTAATATAGATTCCTGTCAGTTTGGTACACTTGATTTGAAAAGTAAACTTTTCTTTCTGAGACTTATTGAGTGTTTCATATCAATGATCTCTTCAATAACACTTCATGACACACATTTGGCACCCTTTCCATAATGACTAAGGGTGCTTTTGCTGTGCATAAAGAAGAAAAGGGAATTAATGTCAAATGTAAGAACAAACTGCAGGGAAGCACATCTACAGGGAAAAAAGGAAAACATAGACTACTGGAGACCTGTTAAGGGACAAATAAAACAAAGAATTAAATCAACTATTTTCTGTAAACATTGGAAATGTTTTTTTCCCCCCTCATTATTTCTCTGATGAGAAATGACATTGGCAAGTACTTGACAAAACCAATGAAGAGAGTATTAAGCAGGTTCAGGTTTTGCTGAAGGAGGGCATCCCTGGTTGGCTGTGCTACATGACTGTAATTGTCATATCATGTGGGGTACTAGTATGGTGAGAGTAAAAGAAGACTAGGTACAGGGGTTACATGTGCACTTCTGCTTTATAGCTGTCTTAAAACTGACAGCCAGCTGTTTGCCAATAGGATAACGAAGTCATTCTTCTAACTCATTTGCAGATTTGAGACAACCTGTTGTTTATTTTTATTATTATTGTGTCTGCAACACTGGAGTGAAAACAATAGTGCCAGCAAATTTGTCCCCTTTACTTTCACTTCCAGACTAAACCACGTACAATATAAACGTAAATGAATTTCAAAAGCAAGAAATTAAACCAAAATGTTAAGACTACGTCTGACTACAGGTAATAAAACGATATATAAGCGACATCTAGTGGAACAATGATTAACTACATCCAATGGACCAGAAATGTGTACA
>JABJVR010046075.1:4800-25127 GCA_025773905.1 Chitala chitala
TATATTTTTTTTTTTTATCACCCACCCCCCTAACACACACACAAACACACACTCACACACACACACACAAACACACACAAAACACCACATTATTCAAAATTGCATTCATACAAATTAATAAAATAGCAGTTATAAAAAATAGGGTTATTATAGGCAGATCACTGAAAACCTAATGAAATGTAAATCAACAGTGTGCCATTTAACACCAGACATCTTCTCATCTCCTTCCATTCCAGTTGCATTAATTCTGATCACACAACTTTCCTAGCACTAGGAGGAAGAGAGCAACATTAAATTTTTGGGGGGGTATTTTCTGTAATAGTATCTACTTCAAAACATTTAATCCTTTTTTTAAAGTCTTGTCAACACTGTTCAGAAACCCTTAGCTTACACTGAGCAACTTAAAATTTATCACAGACAATGTTTAGACACAGTCTACTTGTCTGCTCATATTTATGGCAACACCCAATACATCATATAGTTAAAACATCAACAAAACCCCCATAACGGATTGTATGTCCTACTTGTGCTGCCAGTACTGCAGCTGTGTGGAGATGCATTGATTCAGTAAGGTGTCTGAAGGCTTCCATAGGGATTCTCTGCCATGTTGACACCAGAGCTTCTCGAAGAGTATCAAGGGTCCTTGGTGAGGGATCCATACGGCGAACCTGTCAGTTAAGGTACTCCCACAGATGATCAATAGGATTGACATCTGGTGAACGCAGTGGTCAGGATACTTCACTGAAGTTACTTTATCATGCTCCTAAAATCATTTGCACACACTCTTAGCAACATGGTAAGGGGCATTATCCTGCTGGAACCAACTGGCGCCATCAGAGTAAACATTTATCAAAAAAGAGTGGACTTGGTTCACCAGGATGGACAAGTAGCCTGCAGCATTTAGGGTGTGGTCCAGCTGTGTTCTGCTGGGGCAGCAACATGAAAGTGGTGCAGTGGTGCTGGACCCTCCACGTGTTTTGGCTGAGAAGATGTTGACCAAACTCCTCTATATCCTGGATAATACCTCCCACCCACTCCACAGTGTGCTGGCTGGACAGAGGAGCATGTTCAGCCAGACTGATCACTGCCAAGTGCTCCACAGAATGCCACAGAAGATGTTTTCTTCCAGTGGCTGTTAAACTTTATAACTCCTCTCCCTACTGTAAGGGGGACTGATTCTCAATCTGGACTACATCTGCACAATCACTTTTCATTTCAATATTCATTCACATATACATATTTACATATTTTTATTGTATTGTTATTGTATTATTGCATTTATTGTATTGGTGTGGCTCTTTCTTTTCTTTCTTGTTAAGTAGATATCAGCTGTAACAATGCAAACCAGTTTTCTCTTGGGTTTAATAAAGTTCTTTGAAACCACCCACTTGGCACAGCTAGCAGCATGATTTCATCAGAAAGAATTATCCTCTTCCAGTCGTTGATGGTCCAGAGCCTCTGATCAGAGGCAAAATTCCGGCATAATTTGCAATATCTACCTATAAGGATGGGTACTTCAAAGACCTGAATGGAGCAGACTTTGTTGGACAGTGATCTCAGACACAGCCACAGATGTGCCTTGATTAAGCTGTTTCTTGTCTGTTGACTCATACAAGTTGGGATAGCCACCATTGCCCAGATGTGTCACTGCACTGCGGGTGTCCACCATTAGCCTACTTACTGGAGGGCTTTCCCATGTCCTTCCATTGTTGGAACACCCTAACTACAGCACCATGTGAACAACCCACAGTATGTAGTGTTTCCGTCATGCTCTCAGCCTTCAACCAGTACCAAACAGTCATACCTTTTCCAAATTCCCTTAGGTCATGTCCTTTCCCCATTTTGACTCACAGTTGCTTGTGGCCCACATGCCCGTGTGTATAGCCTGTTTTTAATGTTTGTACTTTTACAGGCATGTGATTTAATTGCTGGGAGTTGCCAGTTATTTTACTAGATCTACAGGGGGGTGGTTATGACTTGACTGGTGCATTTTTGGAATTTTTGTGGGAAAATAGCACCGATTTGTATTTCACCCATAAAAGTAACTGAGCTGTGGGTGTGAAAGAGTAAAGGCGAGGGTCATTCATAATAAACATTTTATTAGATTATTTAAAGTCTTATGATTATGAGAATTACTTAGTAAAGGATGTACAGTTAAATATTTGGAAATAGCTCTTAAAGCAATTCTTGTACATAATTCATTAATCACATTAGTCTAAAGAAATAGGTGAAAAGTTCTAACACATTCCCCCCTAGCTTTATGCCTTTTGTTCTTCTGCTCCACATCAAGGCCATTGTATCCCAACCACATCTGTGATGCCTTCAAACAGCTGCACAGTCCAAACTAACAACGGCAGGCAGAGTTAACCTTGGAGCATATCTAAATCTGTAAGGAAGGAACAGAGTGAGAGAAAGAAAAAAATATGCAGGCTGAGATTTAAAAAATTTTCCATATTGGCAGTGCTTGGATGTATTTTGTATTTCTCTGTAGACTGCCACGTTCAGTCATGTTACTCCACATCCAACATGTAAATGTTTGGATTAAGTCACGCATAAATTTTTAAGTTGAAATAGTTCCACTTTTTATCAATATCGTATGAGTCAGTTCGAATTTTGGAAACCTGTGTAATTTTTTTCTAAAACGTCAAAAACTATGTACTCTGTGTTCCAAATAGCCACCTGCTTATTATCATTCATTTTGATGTTGGTTTACCTAGTTTCTGCCCTGATTGAAATCCAGTTGTACAGAGTCACTTAGAATGGTTAATGTTAAAGCACTGATAAATACAAGTACAGGATGTATTTATTAAACTGTGCACTAATAAGCTACCATGAACACTGTCATGCTCCATTACGTTAGTGCTGTACATATGCACGTGTCCAAAGCTGCTTCTATAGCTTTTACACTTTTGACAAACAGCATCTGATCTGTAAAGCACTTTGGTCAACTTTTAGTTGTTATAAAGTGCTATATAAATAAATGTTGATTGATTGATTTACTGTTTTACTATTTTTGGACACAAAACCATTATGGCCTTGTAATGACAATACAATGAATTTGCTTACCTTAGTAAGTATAGGGCAGGGGGTCTGCAACCTTCACTATCAAAAGAGCCAGTTTTGGTCCCTCTCCCATTACAGGGGATATTTCTGCAGAGGGGTGGAAGAGCCGCATGCGGCTCCAGAGCCGCAGTTTGCTGACCCCTGTTACAGGGAAAGCTTCAGTTATGCAAACCTGTGAATCAGTGTAAAGTTAAGCTGTTGTGATGAAGAGCTGGAGAGGCTTTTTAGTTGGCTACAAATGTGCTCCCACAAGCCAGAAGATGGGCCTGGGGATGGGGTCAGGAACAGCAGCAGTGAGGTGCACTCCTGAGGCTCCAGAACAGCTTCTCACAGTCCTTCAAATCGCAGCCCTGTTGGCTTGAAATATTCACACACTCAAACGAGTTCTATGCCTCAGCAGTGCCGAACAAGACAAGAATGTCTTTATATCCTCAAATTGTGCCATTAATATAGATGCATCTAATTTGAAAAGATCAAATAATAAGATGTGGGGAATCTCCCATCAGGCTCATCATTCTAGCCACCCAGGAGTCTGAAGCTGCACTTCTTACATCTGAGTGGTGCTCGCTATTTATGATGTAAAAAAAAATGCATATAAAAAAAGTAATTAAATTTTTATCATGCTTCAAAGCAGATACCTCCTTCTGTGGTAGTTTTTTTTTTTTTTGAGGATCCTGCTGTGATGGTGGACTCTGCTACCCATGAGGTCCTGCTCCTGCTGAGCCAAATCATTGGTCCACCATGCATTATCAAGGTGACTAGACATACTGGGCAGTGTCACGTTTAGACTGGGGGGGGGGTAGAGGGGTAAAAATCTACAGCCCTATTGTTCCTGTGAGTTGATGGCTTGTTATCAGGCAGGATAGCAACTGCCAACAGAGATCAAAAGTTCTGCAATGGTTTTCTGAAGTGTCATAGTGAGTAGGGAATTTATTCAGCCCCTTGCCCCCGCCCCCCTCCAGCAGCACAATGGGAAAGGTCTCGTTGGGGCATCGGAAGCGATAAGCCCCAGTGGCCATCTATTGCTGGCGGGCATGGCATAAAAAATATGGAAATAAACTAGTGTTTCAAGCACAGTTACTCCCACAAACTCAGGGTCATGACTTACAATGAGCAATGGAGTGAATAAGCACATATTCCTGTTAAAAAAAGAGATCCCAGATTAATATTCTGTGACATTGCTCATTTGTTTTATTGTACATGACAGCAGGCAGGATCAGGATTACATCGTATGCATGAAACCACTATCTTTCTATCCTTTCTGCTGGCGGTTTGGACAGCATTCCCACTTTACTTTTCAGCTCAAATACAACCAGTTGGTTGGGGCGAGAGAGCACTGTGGCCTCCCCCAGACTGTAAACTTCTCTCATCTCTGTAGCTATCTGGCCAGCTTTTTCGGCTAGTTTTTTCTTAGTCCCTCTCCTCCACCCAAGGATCTGGCCTTAACCACTGCTAGAGCCAGCATGTTAATATATTCCTGGATGTGTGGTAACTGCCAGCCATTTAAAGCCAGTATGGATAACAGATGTGCCAAGTTTAATATAATATTAACTTTATCTCTTGAAATGGTGACTGCTGTGTCCTCAAAATGATGTGCCATGTAAACCGGGAACAGCTTTGAAGCACTCATAGGGAAGAGGGGAAAATGTAGGCATAATGATTAAACATTTTGGTCTTTGAGGCAAATTCATTTCATTACACTTGGTCCCAGGTAGAGGAAAAATAAATGAATTACAAGAGAGTACCAGGTGCCATCAGTGATGAAATGTAACATTTATGTTAGCACAGAGACATTACATATTGGGATGATTAGTCCATTATTAAAAGCTGGCACGCCTCATTTTCCTGAAGCTGAATGCTTTTTCATACATGCACATTTTTGCCTTACCTTTTTGTATTGTTTTTGCCCAATGAGTCAGTACTTTGGAAGCTCTTAAGATGAAGACAGATTCCAAATATATGTGAATGTATGTATATGGCCAATAAACCTCATTCTGTGTGTCTCCCTCAGTGAAGGGCAGGAAGGCCACATTGCGGAAACTGTCTTTGTGAAAGTGAAATGAGGGGTGGGGAAATAGGGGCAAGTCTGGGCCAATTATTCCGCTTGTGTGAGACAAGGGCCGTCACCACATAGGGGGTGGGAGGGATGTGGACAGCTGTCTGTTGGCACTGGGCTCTTGTGTGAGAACACTGAACCGGGGCGTGGAAGTTGGCCCCAAGCCCAGGGCTTTCAGTACGAAAGGTTAGCTGTCAGTCCCAGACTAGGGACAGGCGAGCCGTGATTTACTAGAGACTGGTGCAGTCTTCAGCAGAGACAGCCATTATGGTAACTGGGCTGGCTCGCTCCGGGAGGGAGAGTGGAAAATAGATCTGGGAGGAGCCAGAAACAAAGGCTATCATGCTACATTGTACAAACTGGTCAGTTGTAAAGACTGCAAGCAAAATCAGCAACAGCGACCTTGAGTAAATCACACTGAATATTTACTAGCAGAAGGACCATACTTTGCCTGGTGTAAAAGCTTTGACAGTTTAAGAACCTTTAACCAGAAGGGGTGAGAGGTAAATTCCCTGCAAATTCATGTTTGTTGTTAATATAAACAAATAGCATATCTTATTTCCTTTGATTATTTGAAGGTTGAGGCAATTACTGGGAGTATGTATACTATATACGTGTATTTCACAAAATTACGCTGTTTGAAAAGCAGTTGAGTATTATGGAGACATGTGTTCAGCTCCAGTAGAGCATTTCAGAAAGTAAAATTCATTTAATACTTTTAAGCATTCCAGTGGTGGAATATGTTCAGCTGTTTTTTTTTTCCTCAAATGTACAGGGTGGTTATAATCAAACTTTCCCTTGATTAAACTTTCAGACCTCTCTGTATCTCTAATGACACCAAAATGTGTACTATACAAGCAATGGAGGAATAAGATGGAGGAGTAAAATGTAGTTTAAAATTTGGACAATGTAGCACTGTGCAATAGAAAATACATGGTACAGCACCATACTTTCCCTTAGTGGCAGATTTTGGAACTGCATGTTTTTGTCCACAATTGTTCTCCCAATTCCTTGAATAGTACATGTACAAATTTTGGTGCCACTCTGCTGGTTAAAGCTATAGAGAGCTCTGAAGAGGGAAAGTTTAATTATAACCACCCTATATATCCTTTTAACTGTAGTACATTAATGCAGTATTTAACTACACAGCATGCAACATCTGATTGAACCAAAAAAGTTAAGCTTACTTAAATTCTCATTTACTATTCAAAAAGTGTTACTGCCCATGAAAAACTACAGTATTTATGCAAAATCATATCTCATGCAAAATTAAAAACAATCATCTCAAAAAGGTGATTTTTTTTTCCGCTTTATTACATTTCCATCATACTGATGCCATTTAGCAGAAATTATATGCATCTACCAAAATAAATCACACTTGCACACTTTCCACCTAATAAAGAGCAAAAAATACGATTCATCGTTCTTTTTGCCCCAGGCTACAGCTGGAACAGTGTTCAGGCAGACCATAAAAGCAGCGTATTCATTTCCACAACTTAAAGCACATTCTCTACCAAACTGCTTCCCTGCAATTTCACATCTGTCCCACAAAAAAGTCAGTTATACCATCTCAAATTTATTCATTTAGACTGAGTTTTTCTCCATTTAAGAAAATGCAAAAAAAAAAAAAAAAACAGCTAGATTTGACACCATTTTCTTTCCTTGGTGAAAATTGTCACTGGTACAGACTGGATAAACGATTCCTGAACAAATCTACAGAGCAGCTCTGATAAAACATAAAATTCAGGGCAAAAACACCAAAGGCTTGCTGTTATTGCTTTGTTTGCATCTAAAATGCATGTGATTTTAAAAATTTTATATTGAGCAACATGACAAAAATAAATATTTGAAAAAAGGCTCGGGTAAATAAACGACTGTATGTCAACTTTCCAGACCACAATTTGATTGAACTAGGTCTAACATGGCACTGCCAATGAAATTACTGCTAAATTTATACAGGTGAGAAATACATAATTTATATACAAAGAATAAATCTATAATAGTGACAAAAGCACTTCAGTTATATATTACAGAGGCAATCACAGATTGCAGATTTTCTAAGGCTCTGCAAAAAATGTCCAGAAAATCACCCAAAAATTGTGACTTATTGTATTACTGAACATTATATTAAAGCCTAGCATAGATAACTGTTGCACAGGTACCAGGTGTAGCAGATGATATGCAGACTGAGGATACATACAGGTTTATAACACACTACCTGACTCAAGAATCAGGCTTTTTAAAAATGCACCTTTAAATATAACCACATTTGCTAAGACCTAATAATTGCTTTATGGTACACTTAGCCTGATAAGTTTAGTTAACTATTACTTTCATAAAAACACTCCATTTGGTAAGTTAAATCTGGGAACCATTTTTGCACTTGCAATATTTGGATCAAAGATGATTATAATACAAGATAAAGCTGGTGTGTAAATTCTCATCACACAGAACTGATCTTTGGGACATTTTTGCACAGCCCTGAAACAAATTCCCTTTCATTATCATTCTGAACCCATGAAAAAAAAATGAATGTAAAATTAAACAAAAGCACACTTATCCCCAACATGTTCTATTTTTTATAGACCTTTCACACACAAAAAAAAAAAACCCTGTTGAAAATGTTTTCACAAGGTGCAACAGGAACCTGGCAAGTTTTTCCTTAGACTGATTTCTGGGCGAACAGTTGTGCCAAGAGCACGGGTGGGACAGGAAAATGACTGGCCACCGATGTGAACAAGGTCCGTCAAGGGGCTGGCACATTGTACAGAAACAGTGGCCTTCATTCTTCTGCTACTCCCACGTAACACAGAAAAGGTCACACAAGTTTCCTCAGTGGCGTCCTGCAGACCCATGAGTCGTCCCAAATCCTGGCACGTCGCATTTCTGAATGGCACTGCTATCGCATTTTTGTCCCTGTCCTTCTCCTTTTCTTTCTTCCTAATCACTGTGTGGCTTCTCTGATCCACCCTGGAGATAAAGGAGAAAGTCACAGCAAAGTCACACACACACACCTTTAAATATATCGTGCTGTTGACTCACTGTATCTGTCATACTCTGCTAAAGGATATCTCTTCATTGAAAGTTTGAACCCTCAGGCTTTGGACTGCATACAACTACATGCATTCTACATGTAACACAAGGGAAAGAAAAACAGGTGTTATAGGCAAGTATGTGGGATGCATACAAGGAATACGTTCTCTGCATTTAACCCATCCCCTGGGGGGAGCAGTGGGCAGCCATTTTTTCGGTACACGGGGAGCTAGCATGGCATCTTGCTTAAGGTCACACCTGGTGCTGGGGTAGGGAATGTCTATACCCTAGCCGGATGCCCTACCCACTGAGCCACCAGGCTGCTTATGGTCTGCCTATAAATATTATTAAAAAGTGTTCAAAGTGCTTTTTCCTTTCCATAATGGAGTACTATACTTACATTCATTGTTTACAAGTTAGAAACACAAGACTGCTACATCAGCAGTGCTAAAGCCTCATAACGCTCACACACACTTACATAGAATGGACATACAAGTAGAATGAGAGAAGATCATTCTTGCATTTAAAGTTTTAAAGCCAACAAGCTTGGTTGGTCTAAGAAGATTGAATTGCATCTTAGGCAAAAAATTACTTCCCCCTATGTAGTACAAATAGGTATTTAACAGTAAAGCCCACTACACACACTGCTATAAATAGAGGCATGTGGCCTTCTCACACGTGATATCCTGTAGCAACTCTGCACCTGCCTTCTAAGGCCTGCATTATAAATGTACTGCTGCCCCTGCTCTGCAGTGCTTCCTTCCGTCCATGTCCATCATAACTGCTATGCAGTTTATGGAAATTTTTTAATGTCCAGAAATGTCCATCACCATTTTAATGTCCATCACTTCGTAACACAGAGAATATGCTTATTTCAACTGCTACACTTCACTTACTGCATAAACCCTTGCTTTGAGCTGGTCAATAAATAAATTTATTGATATCAAATTTTTGATTTAGAATGATATGTAAAAATGATAATCACAATTTAACCTTTGCAATTAGAGCATGCTGGACACGCTCTCTGTCAAACCATCCCAACCCTCGGTAAACAGTCAGACCATAGAGTTATAGCCACGTATACATGTAAACATGAACTGAAGAGAGTTATTAAAAATAAAAAATTAAAGAAAACTCTTAAATTGGCACTGTCTCCTTAATCATACAACTGGCAGTGTCTTGTCAGTCATTTGAAAGTGGTTTGGTTACATCTGATGACAAACAAACCACTCTCCATTGTGAAGTCTGTGGCAGCAAAAAGCAGCAGCACAACAAAATTAATCCAGTATCTCAGCAGACAAGTGAGACAAGTGTGTGGTTCTGCTACATAAGCAAGCTAGCGGAAGCCCCCAAACATCTGCTAAAAAGCAAATAATGGCAAAATTTTCCCATTATATACCAGAAGTCCACACTGGAAAGCAATTACAGATGTTTCATATCACCAAATATATGAAATCCATATATACAGTAGAAAAGCCTGGGTTCATCCTGATGCTTTATATAATCGGCCCCGGTACGAGCTACTAAACAAAGTATATTGCTGAAGTGTTCCAGCTTAAATAAATAAATAAATAAATAAATATATATATAGACACACACACACACACTTTTTTCACCAATTCATGTTTTTTTTCTTTAAAAAATTTATTCAAATTGTAAATTAGCTGTAGGTGTGCAATTAAAAAAAACCAGCTATTTTTAGGCCATGTTGCCTAAAAAACACACAAGAACTGCCAAACCATGCATTATAGTGTGTAATGTAATTATTTGCTTTAGAAATGTTTATGTGGTGTACAACGACACGATGACAGAAAAGTGCGCATTAATCAACTTAAGCCTTTTATATATATGTGTACACAATGTCTAAATTTTCCATCACATTTTCACTGTACATCTAATTAATCATTCAACTTGCGATACAACTCTTTTTTCAATGTAGCAGTTACCTAAAAAGCAGTAAAAATATCAGTGAAGAGGCTTTTGCTGGTCTGTATTCTGCAAGGAAAGATTGGGTTCAGGGGAAAACCACATTTATGACAAGTTGTTTATGTAAACCACACAAAACCGAGTTTCAGAAGTGCAGTTTAATAATTTAGACAGGTAGGTATGTAAATCTCAGACACCACACAGCAGAAGCTAGCCTGTGAATGCAGGCTAGCTTCAGGATATTACAAAACTGCATTGCAGAGCATATAAACCTTTGTAAAGTGCAGCAGACTGTTTTTACTTTTCAATGCAAAATGCTCCACACAGCATTCTAGGTCATTGTTTGGTCTGGCCATGCCCTGACCTGTATGCAAGTCTGCACAATGTACATACTATAATAATTAAGCACTGTCATACCCATTCCATTGTAAGTTTGACCCCAAAAACCTTTGGTATCCAATTACACTATCAATAACCTATTATTACTACAGCAATCCTAAGCCTGCCTATGTGATGCACCCTTGATATGATGTCAGACATAATTTACAGTTTTTAATATGTTGTTTCAAATTGAGTCTTTACATAAATATGGTATGTTGTTGATATTCTTTTCTAAAGTACGTTACTTACAAAATAATATCAAACAAATTATTTTTCATCAAGTTACTTTTAATTGTTCGAGCTACCCTTTTAGAAACAAGTAAGCCATATATCTACAGATAACACTGTACAACCCATAATGCTGCTGGAATCTTACATGCAAAAACAATACTAAGTTCAGACTTAACATGTGCAGTGTGGTGCTAAGCTGTTACTGATGTGTGTAAATATTACTGATGAGAAAAACAACCCAGTGAACATCTGAGAAACAAATCCAAAGTAAATCACTCTGGTCTGTGCCATATAGGAACACTGCAAGAATTTTAATTCTTGGCTAATACAGAGAAAAAACAAATTACAACTACTGTCTTATAATAGTTGTTACAGTGGTTTACTACTGCTGTTTAGAAAAAAAAGACAGAAAAACACTAACAGTTGCCAAAACTTCTCCGTTGTAAAGATTGATCACCAGGCACAACATGTGAACCCCAACTCAAAGTGGAACAACTAAAATAATTCGGTAGGTGAGTAATGACCATAAGATTCTCTGTACATGCAATCACACAAATCATGATTGCACCGTTTAGACCACTTAACCCTAGCAGTTTAATATAACATGGTGCACATAGTAGCCGTAACATACTATGAATCTTACCATTGCCAGCTGGCGTCCTATATTTCCAACAGTGACTCCACCTGAGAAGAATATGCACGGCAGCCAGGAGCGGATGTAAAGGAAGTCTGGAGAGGTGTACCTGGAAGAGAACGTGGGGGAGGAGGGCACAAAGATGTCTGATTAAATAAGATGGCACCACTAAAGAAAAACTCAACAAAAATAAAACCAACATGTCAAAAAAGCGTCTTTGAAATTCATGACAACTTAAACAGCTTCTGTGGGAAAGCCTCTGGAGGAAGCGCACATTAAACTTTCATGCCAAAAAAAAAAAACAAAATAATCAGCTCTCTTTTGCAGGCTGCAGAGAACCGAAAACCTTTTGAACGCCCTTCCAAGCTGGTCCCTTCTTGAAAGCCTGCCTTTCCAAATCACTACAGGATGTTTTTGAAGCCGTTCTACTGTGCTAGGCAAGAGAAGCGGTAATTGCTGCAGATCCATCCATGAGGGACTTTGCACAAAGTAACTGTTTATTTTCATTCTTTTACTCAGACTAATGAAATCCCATTTTTAAAACCGAACCCATATGATGCTGCAATTCCCCTACACTGACAACAAACACAAAATAACACAAACAGTTATTTAGATTTTTCTAAACATATTAAGTTCCATTACATTACAGTCTGACAGGGAGACCAGCAAAACACACAAAGTTTATGGCCAATGTCCTACTGACTTACTGATACACGCCATTGTAGACCAGGAGTTGTGCGATGAGAGTGGCAAGGAAGGCTATGGTGATGCCAAGCCCAAAGCCACTTCTGGACCTGTCAAAAGTCCACCACAGTCCCAAAGAGAGGGCAGCCAGGGTCACAGAGAGCTGCACATTGTTGTCAAAGTCTAGTTTCTGCAGTAAATGGTTAAGGGAAAAAAGAAAACTACAGGACATGTTCTTATAAGACATACAAAAAACATGTTAATAAGTGCATCTTATTATTGATTATCAGTGTAAAGAGCCTTATTTTTTGCCACTTTGTTAATCCCTTATAACGGGGAAATTTGTTCTCTGCATTTAACAGCAAGGGAGCAGAAGGCAGCCATTTTTCAATGTCCGAGGAGCTAACACAGAGTGTCTTGCTCAGGGCCATTTCTGATGACTGGGCTGGGATTCGAACTGGGAGACTTCTGCAACCCAGCTGGCTTTTACATAGCATATGGGTTTAACTGAAGTGACTACAGTATCTCATTTCTTTTTCACCCCTTTACAGAATTAGCCATAGCTAAGCGTAATCTAATCAGATACATTAGCATTTTTCAGTTAGGGATATGTCTGCTGCTACCATACAGTCAGCCCCAAGGCCAGGAAGGATACAGCACTGGCATGATTAATGCCAACAAACACAGCAATGCATCGCATGACACTGGCCCACTCCCTTTTGAACTTGTGTGGCTCTCCGAGATGACTGTCGATGCAAGGGTATAACAGGCCAACAATGGCTGCAAAAACAACAGAAATTTCAATTTTAGTTACAAATGTTCTTACTACAGACAATGTACGAATATGTTTATCCATTTCTTTATATGTGCATGCCAAAGCACTGTATATCCATGTGTAGGGTACAGTGGGGCATTAAGCACCAGAGGGCAATACGCACCACTGAGCTGACAACTGACAAGCCATATTAAACTCCTTAAACACAGTACAGTTATAAGGAATTTAATGTGGGTTGTCAGCTCAGTGGGGCCTGTTGCCCCCTGGTGCTTACTGCCCCACTCTACCCTATTTAATGTATTTTTTCCAATTACATGAATCACAGGAATATAATTTTATATTTCAATGTTAATGCTTCATGCCATGCTTCTAAAAAAACAACTATATGCATGAACGCTAAGTGTTCGTATTTCGTAACTGACATTTTAGCGATATGCAAATCTGTTGTTTAACAGCATACGGTGAATCTTTGTTTCACTCAGAATATGACTTCCTTGTTTCTGTTTCTATTTAAGTGGCATGTTCGAGATGTCAGCCAATTAGACGTCAACTGAGCAGCTCACCAGTTATGAGGGCAGCCAATTAAAAAGGCACATCCCAAACTACCCTTTTTTTGTCA
Organism: Chitala chitala; assembly: GCA_025773905.1. NCBI lineage: Eukaryota > Metazoa > Chordata > Actinopteri > Osteoglossiformes > Notopteridae > Chitala > Chitala chitala. Next base: position 18,203 of record JABJVR010046075.1, read on the forward strand.
GGCTGTTTCCATGGCAGCGCCATCAGAATTCAATTGAACCGCTACCGTTACGAGTGGTAATATCACGCGACAGCCTGCGGTTGCTGACTTAGCTAATAATACTACAGAAACGTAAAAGATTTTGCTAATGGACTCTTATTTAGTACCTAAAACACGCACAAAACAGTGACGATATCATTATACATCTCAGGTCATAAATTTTAACACAGAACTTAAACACGGATACGAAACAACCAGTTATAGATTACAAAAAACCAAACTTTCATTCTACCTATGTAGCTAGTACCCTCACGCGTATTACGTACCAGCTGCTGTGCCGCAGCACAGCGGGATCCACCAGGCGGACGAGAAAAGGGTCGCAATCACCTCCTCTGGGAACAGGGTGACGTTCCTTTGTATCTGCAGCAAGTTGAGTACAAGGGCCAGGAAAACACCCACGGTGAACAAGACAAGCCCACGTCTGACCAGACTTGCCATCCGAAGGCTGTGTAGGGAGCTGTAAGCGCTGCGAAGGATGGCTGAGATGATGGTCATCATTTCGGCGGCTTTAGATGCTAACCAGCTTGCGCTCGAAATACTCTTGGGTTCGGCTCCTGTGGAGCAGGAGCAGCCCCACCAGCGTTCCTCTAGACTTGACATTTTGCACTGAGGGACGAAAGGAATAAATTGAGATTGAATAACATTATGTCATCGTAAAAGTCACCACCGCAAATACAAGTTTCGAGTCGAACCACTTAAAGTTATTAGTAAAAAGCAGCCATAAATCTTAAAATTCGCAAAATGTATTAATTACTCAACAGAAACATAATCAACAGCATTCTCAACACTTGTTGCAGTAATACACGCAAAACTACTTAAACAATAAGTTCGTTACCTCTGAGTCCAAGCGGTACACTATACTTATCAGCAAGGACGAAAGACTGCCGTGTTCGTTCAGACCCAAAATATAACTGAACAAAAGCGGCACAGGCTATTTCTCGCTGACGTGTTACGTTGTTGGGTCACATTCTCTCTGGAAAGTTAGAAAACGCAGCTTCGTACCACAGCACAGAGCTCACGCCACAAGGCGCTTCCTCTCCAGAAGCTCACGGTCTGGTGAGTCGCGTCGGCCAATGGCGGCCCGGCGCGCGACGTGACGCGCGACACACCACCGCCTCCTTATTCGGTGGCGCTTTCATTTACAGGTCTGCCCAAGCTCTCTCTGATGTCAGCGTGTAAACAAAGCTGTAAGTTCTAACGTTTTACAAACGTAAACAGTTTAGTAAAAAAAGCAAACACACACACACATTTGTATCAGAATATGCAAACGATTTCGCAAGTTATTTAATTTTTCATTCTTTAAAATTTATAATTTTGCGTTGCAAATTCATTTATTACATTTAGCAGGTTTTAATTAATTAATGAAGTGCGCACAGGGCACATCAGAACGTTTCTTGAGAGTTTGCAATGTACGGGTGAATAAGTTATGACAAATGTTATGACTATTTTAAGTTATGACACCTAAACAAAATACATGTATTTATAAACGTGGTCTATCTGACCTCTTGCTAGATGGTGAAACCATCAGAAATTGGGATTTTTAATAAAATAGACTTAGTGGTGAGATACTGAACGTGTATAACAGGATGAATTTTCAGTTCATTAGGCCACAACATTAGGCACAAAGCTGAAGTGTTTGTTTTGTTGTTGCTTTGCAAATCAAGTCAGTGCAATTTAACTTTATAAAGAAAATGACATATATTCTAAGCAGAAAACAACCACACCATTCTAGCTGAAATTAGTTATATTATTAATAATGTAATTATTGCTTGCTGTCACCAGAACCAGGGCCTGTTGGCAAGGCATTGCAAAGGGGCTCTTCCAGAACATACAGTACTGCATTGAATTTCAGCCATCCTGGGTGCCTTGTGGCCCTGTTTTGCCTCTGACTAAGGTTTGTTTCAAATGTAATGCTGACTAGTCTCTGCATGTATGTAAAGATTGGCAAAATTCCACAGGTGTAAAGGGGTGGTAGTGTTGGGTTTATTGATTGGACATTCAAGTAGGTGTGTCTGTCAGCAGTTCTTTTATTAGGTGGTTAACCATTGCAAATAGACAATAAACTGCTGTTTTTGATGCCGAAGCATTACATTAGTAACTGGAACAGTCCCATACACATACATCTCCATGTTCATCTCCATTCGATACAGCGGTTACTCTTGTCCGCTGTCTCTGATGAGCCCTTACACTAATCCTTACTCTGGACTACAGTTATGCTACAACCTAGTTTACTGGAAAATGAGAGCCAGAGTCTAAATGGTCATGGTCATTCTCAGAGCCAGATTCCAGTGCCTGCATGAACTCTGGGTGACCCTGTAAAAGAGGGCATGAAGCATTATTATGGCATGTGTGATACTACTCAAAGCTGGCACACACAGAACAGACACACTTAGTTATAACTCACAAATGTCCAAAGGAATAATGCTCCCCTATACTTTGCTGGTCACAGAGATGAGTCTTGTTTGTCTTTATTCTATGTCAGAGCATTCATTCTTTAAACTCTCACTTTAATGTTTGTACTTTTACTCTGCAGCCACAGCACCTGACAATGGAAAATCTGTCAGAAATGTTTTAAGGAGTAGCAAAGGCTAAATGCTTGTCTTTCAAGTAAATTTCTACAAACAACAGACTGGACTTGGGTACCTACTGTTGTTACATATGCTGTATGACAGCACAATTTCATTTTGGCTGTATAAGAAGTGCTTATCTTATCTTTCAATTTCATCTGAAGCACAAACAATCACCAAATGCATGTTTTTGCTGAAGTATAATAAGATGCCAATAAGTAATTGTTTTCAGTGCACATCCTGTTGTTATATTTATATCCCTAACGGATAGGTAACTGAAAAGTCAAACTATCTAGATATTCATTTTTGATGAAAATGGATTCTGGAAATTAAAAATTTGATGGCTTTCCATGTTAAAGCATTTAAGCTTTGAAACAATTTTTAATCCCAACCTTGTCATTAAAAATTTATGGGTGCAGAGTAGAGCAGCCACATCTGAGAGCCAGCTGGACAGCCTGAAGTTCAAGCTTATAAGGTAAGCAACACATAAAGCATGACTACGTAGCATGTTGCATAGACGATCAGTAACCACATTAATAAAAAAACGGCTGTCCCAAAGTATTTAAACCATGTACTTCTATTTTCTTAGTGGCAGCAGATAATATAATGATTCTTTGCTGGTACTTATATACAGGAACTTTTGCAGTTGTTTGAACTTTATTTTATCAGTTAATGGCAGTGAATATTTACTGAAGAGTTTATATGTACCTGTTCCTACAGCCAGGACATTAAATAAATAAATATTCTGCCCCTATGTTTCTGGCAATGAAAGCTGGAAAGGCTGCATCCAAGATTACTAAAAAGATTAAGTTGAAACCTCAAAAGCTTGGTGTCATTATGGCTAATTTAGGTGTAAGGGGGCTAATATTTTGTTGACCAATGTTACCAACGGTATAATTCTATGCACATGTAATATGTATGTTGGACTAAATCATTGACAGCCATTAAAAAATATTTATTTTATATACTCTGTGACTCATAAAAAAAAAAATGAATTAAGTACCACCCAGTTTCACCCTCTCAAAGACATTCCTCTAGAATCCCCTGGTGTTATTTTCTAAGAAGTTTCGCATTGTAGGGTCGCTGGCCTCTGTGTATGGCCATTCAGATCAGACTATTTCTGCCATTGTAGTACTATCATGTACTTAACCAGACATTTTGTTTAGCTTGCAGGTATCACTAATTAGATAGATGCACATAATAATAATAATAATTACCAGTTTATTAACTAAAGATAAAAAATATGTTCACGCCCAAGAGGCCCAAATACAGTGCTTGTCATAGGTGCATGTACAAATAGAAAAAATATTAATCCAGTTATATCCGAGACCATTTTTGTCATAAATAAAAAATATAATAACAACCAATACATTTTGCAGCTGGTATCCAAATTAAAACATCTTTTAAACCAATGTCATGGGTAAACCTTTTTTTGCTCCATGCCATTAATTTAGCAGAAATTGAGCAGATGATTTTGTTGTAATAAGGATTTTGGTCCAACTAAAGAGATTTTGTACGTTTTCATACAATAAAGAAAAAGATTTTCAGAGAGTTAATGCACACTTTGCATATTTATGTATGTGGAGCTTTCTTGCCAGAACCCATTAAACACTGACAGCATGCGCCAAGTCAAGTCAACGGCTATGTGTTGTGATGCACAGCTAATTACCATGAAAATGATATTGAGTCGCAGCAAACGGCTCCTAGCAACCAGCTTGCACTTCCCTCACATTCACCCGCTGTTCTGGAGCACGCTGAGGAGCACTTCAAATGAATTCTACATCAAGCACTGCAGAGGCTCACATTTAGGCAGGGTGTGATTTCTCTGTATATCTCTGCCGAAACATAAATGAACTTATCACACCAGCACTTGGAATTTGCTGCCATTCCAAATGAAGTTGTACGCTGTAATGTGCTAATCCGTCCAAGGCTATGGAGTGGGGGAGCGGGAGAAGCACAGAATCTGGAAATCAATTTCAAGCCGCTGTCCCTGAAATAGTTACTTTGCTGGGCTATAAATCATGTGCAGAAAATATTCATCAGATGCTTTTTGCTTTCCTTTGTTAATGAAATAGTTTTCCTTTACAGAAACATTATGTGAAATGATGACCTTGAATGGTGCGCTTGCTCATTTCACACACTTAATTAGTCTTAGATGAGGCTGTGGTAAACCATGCCCATTACATATTTACCTTGGTTATGACTGATTTCTAGCTTAGAGGCTCATGAAGCCAACCTTTGAATCAGTCATAGTCTATAGATATATTTTGCACTGTCAAAACTATCTTGGCCTGCCATGTGGCGTTGTGCCCACTGTATAATGGAAGTAGTACTCCCCCCCTCAAATTTGGAAGAACCATTTAGAGGGCATGCAATGGGAGCCCGAGAGCTGGTAGGGATAAGTAGATTGATTATTTGCAAACCTCGGGACAAGTGCAAGGAGGGAAGGAATAATGCTGGTTTTGGTTATCATCATTAGACAAAATGGACAATGAAAGTGCCAAGGAAACTGAACATATCCTAAGACACACAACCCTGCACTTACAGTGAGGGAGGCGGAGGCCTCCATCTTAAGTCCAGCCCATAATTCCTTCCACGTCCATGGAAAAATATTTAAGTGCACACTGTGTATAATACATTTTGAAAAGCCTATTTGGACGGTTATCCAGTGACAGTTTATCTGGGTATGCTTGGAAACGTCCCACACAACCACCTCTTTTCCCTCAAATTTCATTTTCACTCTCCTGAGATTGTCAGAAAAATGAAAAATTTTTGGGGATAGCCATTAATTTATTTATAATGGGCTTCAGCACATTCCATATTTCTCTTTAATATACATGCTGTGTGTTGTTGTTCTTGGTTTTGATAGCTTAAAACCTTTTGGCAAATGAAAACATTTTATGCCCATGGCTATTTCTTTTACCACTTTTGCTGCATAAAACTTTAGCCGAGTCTTCTGGCTTTACTGCTCACACGCAAGGCTTTGCACAGCACCTTTTAGCCTTAAAAATATACATGTGGTTGGCCATAACATTTTGTTCTAAATGTAGAAGTATTAGTGTGTCAAAACTTCATGAATTAGGTACGTGTTTACTTTTTGATTACTGGTACATGTTTTATCTCAGAATATACAAAAAGATATGAAAAAGAAGCAATAATCATTTATAGGTTATTTATGTATTCCATGGCTAAGAAGTGAAATGCTTTACTTGCATATACTTCAAAAGCAAACAAATGTAGGTTTAGTATATATTTTTATAGGTTTAGTATAATATTGCCATAGAAATGCATTATCAGTCACAAAACACACAAGTATATTGGGCAGGTTTTGCTGTCATATCAGTGACTGGTTTTTTATTACAGGGAAAAATTAATATCAGTATGCAAGTCAACAGTCTGGAACAAAGAGAAAAGACGGAAATTGCATGATTGTTAATCAGATATAAGACAGTATGAGTGGGCAAAAACGTGCTGAATAGAATAATAGTGGTATTATTAATGAAAGTAATATTCCGTCAGTCTCATATCAGTATGATAAGAACTAAAACAACAGGATTTTTCCCTGGCTTGTGCTCTCAGAATACACATTTATTCAAAGTGTTTGATGTATAACAAAGTTCCATAATCACCGTATATGTAATTGAATATTTTAATGAAGCTGTCCAATGCAAAGATACAATATAATTTTCCATACAATGATTATAAGCTGCTATTCTTTGGAGATATATTGGACTTAATGAAAAAATATTGACAGGCACATTCAAAATTCAAGTAAATACAAGTATACTGTCATGTGCACAGCAGTATACAGTACTGTTGATTTCATCCTTTGGCAGAAACATCATTTTCATTCAGTTCTCTTTCAGTTTCTATATTATCATATTGTTGAGCTGATACTTTTAAAAATCATTTGTATTTATTCGCATTGCTGTTATTCTATAACATTGCAAATTTTTCTGTAAAGTGCTTTGAGGCACATTGTTGTAAAAGGTGCTATATAAAAATAAACTGAATTGAATTAAATTGAATTGAATTGAAAGTAAAATTAATAGTTTTACCCATTCATTCACATATGTTTGTTTGTTGATGTAGCTCAGGTTAAGTACTGTTCCTAGCTCAAGACTACAATATCAGTGCTTGTTTGGGACTATAAATTAGCAAGTATATTTTAATCTATTATTCTAGCATCTAGCTGAAAACAGTTAATACTTCTCTTCTATCATCCATTACTCATCTACTTATCCTGTGCAGGGCTGTGGGTGGCGTAGGGCGTACCCCATGTAGCCTAGGGCACAAATGCAGGGGACACCCTGTGCAGG
>JABJVR010046075.1:25227-68367 GCA_025773905.1 Chitala chitala
CCTGTGCAGGGCTGTGGGTGGCGTAGGGCGTACCCCATGTAGCCTAGGGCACAAATGCAGGGGACACCCTGTGCAGGATAGAAACCCATTGCAAACAATTAATACTGTGCAACAAGTTTGAACACCACTGAAGAAATGCTGTAACACAAAAATGCTTTCAAAAATAATGCCATGAATGAATTAATGACAAGTTATCATACAAAGCACATGAACAAAAAATTAAGTTAAACCCTAAATTAAGTAATTTGGTACGAATTTGGCTGTCTTTGCCCTTAAAACAGCATCAATTCTCCCAGGTACACATGTGCACACTTATTATGGATTCAGTGTAAAATACAGAAACAGCATCTAAACAACATGATGATTGTGAAAATATATTACACCACATCTGTTGTTTTTGCATCATCACTTCACAGATGCTACGTGTTCATACGTGTACTGTGCTGCTTTCCTTGGATGTTTTGCATATGTTGGCACTAAAAAATGTTTTAAAATATGGATCTGCAACATTGATTGTAAGATTAGGAGTAAGTAGGTTGTCCTAAAGTTTTTTTTTTTTTTTTAAACAACATTATTTGTGAAGCCCACTCAGTTGTCTGGTCATTCCTATGATATTCTTCTTTATAAACCTAAAGGCAGTGCTGACTCAGTGAGTGAGACACAAATGTGTAAAATTTGTGCAAGTTTTTTTAAGGCCAGTCTTGACCCATTCAGAAGCCATGCTTTATGAGGCAAACATCTTATCCTTCACCCTCTGTGTTAAAGGGAAACATATTTAAACAATCCAGCTGCAGTGTTAAATGTTTGCTCAGTAATGTGATAAAGTTCCAATTATCTCAGGATTGTGGAACCTCCATTTGGGTTGGAACCACTTGGAATAACCTTGAACATCCTTCTGAAAGCTGCAGTCAAATAAGATCTCTAGTGCTTATCACACGTTGTTGATATACCTTTGCAAAAATAAACCTGACGTGCTTTCAGACCACAGTTTCACACCTACTTCACTTACTCCGGTGTATAAACAATTGTATTGTAAATGTATTTGTGGTATAACTAGTGTATACTTCTAAAAAGTCTCTGCATTTTCTAATAATCTGACAACCAGTGGTACTGAAGCTAACGAATAATCCACTTTGTAGCACATATTATTACATTTCAAGAACTAAAATTATAAGTAAACCAGGATTTTACAATAACAGCAATTTATGTGTCATGTCAGTTATACTATATCTTTCTGTGGGTTTGAATGATTAAGTGTTGTATCTAAACAGGTAATATAAAATTTGTTCACAGCTGACTTTGGTGCTATCTGCACACCTGCCAGTATTATGCTATACAGTATATATACAGAAAAAGATACAGACACATTTAATTCATCACATTCGGGAGGACTGAACATACAAGAAGTAACAATACACCTTTAGTTGAACCATATGAACCTTTACCTCAAAATAAATAAAATATTTTCTGGTATTTGGTAGTTGGAATAATTCCATGCTTTTGATGATCATTATACTAAGTGACGTTTCCGATAAACAAACATATACTTTACTGACAGGCGAAAAAAAAGAAAAACAAGCTAAATGTATCTTAATCATAACACTTCATTACAGTCGGCAGTTGTTGAGTGGAACATCAGAATCTCATTCTATGGGTTCACAAGGTTCCATTTTCATACCAGTCATAGAGCTCAAATTATATGATCTAATTACACCGCTAATTGGATATATTTCAGAGTTTGTCAAGGTCTTTTACAGTTGATGATTTTGATTCAAGACACCGTTTCATAAAGCCCCTACTGTAAGCCTTTTGGAAGTGATGACATTTTTAAATTAATTATATAATTAGGCCAATTAAGTGATTGCTGGAACTAAGAAGAGTGTGTGTGTGTGTGTGTGTGTGTGTGTGTGTGTGTGTGTCTGTGATGTACGGAGGCTCCAGATATCACCCTGGATGACAACAGTTATACATGTCTGAAACTAAAGTGAAAAACAACATGACACATTCTAATTATAAATTAAAAAGCTACATAAATACTAAAAATGGGTTTTGTCATCCCTGGAGCTAAGTGAAGGTATCATCAACAAGGCAGCAGCAAAGAAACTGTAGACTAAAGATTTAAAACCAGGAATTCCTGTTTTTATTTAGAGAAATGTTTAAATACATAAACAGATAAATAACCGATACCAAACACCAGCAACATAAAAGTAAAATAAGAGTTAATTCAAAAAGTCACTAAACAAAATCTTGATGTCATGTTTGGAGGGCAAGACAGGAAGCAGCCAGGCAGAAATCAGTTCTATATGCAGACATGTGTTTAATTTAAAGTACAAAATAACACAACAAAAGATAACCAGGCCAATAAGGTAAAAACCTGGAACTAGAAAGAGCTTGGGGAAACTGCAACAAAACACCATACCAATACAGCACAATGCATTGAACACTGGCAACAAGAAACTATGCAAGACTTTAACAACTGGCAACACCACGTGCCAAACACCCAACTAAAATAGTGCGAAACAGGAAATAAAAACAGGTGAGCACTCTTAGACAAAGGAAATGAAGAAATGGGACAATGAAAAGAAGGGGCGTGGCCACAGCACAAGGACAACCTAGGCAAACCATTACACTTGACTACAAAGGAAAGCACTTCATGTTGTTTTTGAACTTGTAGTAATTGTGACCATCCTTGGGTAATGTGACCTTGTTGTTACTCCAGGTATATTAGTCAGAAGTGACGTGTTACAGGACAATTCACGCTCACCACATTACAGAGGCTGTGACTGTGCCTGATAGCACTGGGGAGGACTTCTTTATGGCTCTAGCAGCAAGACCTAAGGTTTACATATCACATTTGATTTTACAACTTGAAGACATGTTTCTTCTCTTTCAGAATGGTTTCCATGCTTTTGAAATGCTGATGTTTAGTTGTGTTTCAACACATATACATTACAAGGGGTAGGTTGTTCAGGAGAGTAATATTTCCCACATTTGGGATTATCTGTACATAATAAACTCCTGACACTCCTGGCCTATGCAATTTAAATTTAATTAGCATATTACTAAAACTGAAACTGTTATGTTTTGAATATAATAATGTAATAGTAAAACTTAAGAATTGAGAAAAATATAGATTTTTATAATTGTTTAAAGCTCTTATTCACTGACAGTTTTGAACTTCTGCACATAACAGTTTATTATCATCTAAAAAAAGTACACATTTCAACATACAGATGCTATTGTTTTGAGTATTATGCTTTTTACGTCCTCTTTTGTTCACCCACATATATACGTAATGTATAAAATTATCATTTGAAACAAATTTACTTATGTCCCAGACTTAAAGGTCAAAGTATAAATGTTTTCTGTCCAGCCACATTAACTTACCGAGGTCTGGTGACAACTCCATACACTGTATTGTATTGTGCTGTGTCCTTTTGTACAGCCTCACAGCTGGGGTGGGGGCGGCACTAGATGGTACATTGTCACGTTATAATATATTTTAATTTTAGTGGTCCCCTGTCAGCTGTCAGTAATGCATCTCTCTCTCTCTCTCTCTCTCTCTCTCTCACACACACACACACACACACACACACACACACACACACACACACACACACACACACACACGCGCGCGCACATACAGCTATACACATGCGCAAAAATAATCATGTGACAAAGCTTATATCAGAGTTTCCCTCTTTCACATTATTGATCATAAACTTAAGTAAAAAATTACTAACCCCCATCTTTCTTGAGCTTTAAGCGATGTTAAAGAGAGTGCGGGAACACCACTAGGTTTTGATCTACAGAATGGCACACTCACTCATGTGACGGGCATGCCATCCTGTACCATTTTGTAACCACACCTGTTTCTCGCACATGCTCAAATCACCAACACCCTACAACAATACTGAATTTCACTAGCAGGCAGCGGTAGCAGATGAAGGATTATGTACATTAACATCCAAGGCCCACTCTTACTTTATTTTACTTTCTGCTGTGGAGCATCTCTTTGCTTAGCACAGCCAGAACAACCAAGTCCCAGTGAACAGAGCCCATTGGACTTGGATGGCGCTGCTCAGGGCATGCCACGGCGTTACAACTCAGGCAGTCTCCTTCAGTCACACCCACAGGCAGGTTGCTTTTCATACACAGCGGTACAAGACTCTCGTTTTAATTAGCACTGGCTGCATAATTCACATTAACGTGCCAGCCAGAGATGCGATCCCATTTGCATTAAAACCCAAAAAAAAAAAAAGAAATGCTGGTTTCTGTTTTCGGGCTCTGCATTTTATTTTTGTCTTTCTGACATCCCTCTTTTGCTCTGCTGATCACAGAAAACACCTGCTGGGAGGGGAACAGACTACCCCCAAAATGGGGCTTTCAAACCAGGACAACACTCTGCGCCTTCACCTCACCTTAAACGCCAGCCCCAATGGGCCATCAGGTCCACTGCAGCATCCCATCTCTGTCGTGCTGCCATTTCACAGGGTGGGGAGGAGGAGCACATTAGGATAAATGAAGTCAGCAGGGGGAACAACGGAACGAGGAGCCCAAATATTAAGAAGCACGCCGGAGGGGGTGGGACAAGTCCATCATGAGATTATGGGTAAATTCATCAGTAAAATGCAGCTTTCAGGTTTGGCTGACAGCAGATGTAATTCAAGCGCACATCTCAACAGTACAAGCACTCCCCCCCTAAATATTCCACTGCAAAGTAAAGCACCTGGAAATGGGAGAACCCTGAGCCAAGCCCCAGAGAGAGCCCCCTCACTGACAGTGCAGCAGAAATTAAATAAATTAAAGAACACAATTTAAAGCACCTCATATTTTTCTATCCAAACAACTTTGTAAGAGACAGGTCGAGGATGAATAATTCCTCAGCATTGGAAGACATTTTTTACTGCATGTTAGCCACCAGGACAGTCAGGCCACAATGCAGCCAGTCTTGGAATCAAATACAGTCCAGACCCCTGTAGGCTGAAACCTCTCATTTATGACTTTCAGAAAAAGGAGTTAATGAAGAGGGATTTCTCTGCTCACCCACACTGGCCTTTCTGTCTCTTTTATAACCCAAAACACAACAAAAGGAGAGGGAAAATATTTGCCTGTTATTACTGACAGACTGTGTCCTTCTGGCGCTGAGATGGATCTAACCCCTAAACAACAGGCCAAACTACGGGTGCCAGAGTACAACGTGCCACACCTGACAGACAATCTAATTTCCAGTGACCTGAAAACTGCAGGAGGGTCTCATGGGGCCATCTGCCATTACACACGGCCATCAGCCAATTATCGACTCCGAGAGGCTTACGACAGAGAAACCGTTCCCCCGAAACTGCGGACACCCGCAGCAGGAGCAGAGGATTTCATGGCATAGGTTAAAAAGCTACAAGGCTCGTTTGGTGGTAATTCTCCATTGTCACACCTCTTCCCCATTGTCAGGCGAAAAGGTGTTTGCAGGCAATATGAATTCAATTAAGTTTACTTTGTTATCCAGCACACAGCCAAGCCAAAGGGGGCAATGGGAGAATGGCCTGCTGGGAAATCGTAAGGAAACTCCAACAACCAACGGCCCACTTATCTTTCATCTCGAGCAGTGGTGAAACTAAGCATCAGCACAGACAGGCAGCCCCAGCCTCTCGGCCTATCGACGCTTCACAACGCTTCTCGACAGAACCACAGACGAGCAGTTGAAACCGTTTCTACGGAGACGCTGGCGGTCAGATGGCGCTGTGGGAAATGAACAGGGACACAAAGATGTGGCCAGATGAGGTGCGCTGTCTGTTTTCCACAGCACTAGAGAGGCTCCCACAAGGCTGACACCAGGAGTTGGCGAACTGAGGGGGATTACCTTCCACTACATATTTATTTGTCTGCAGCAGCTCGGCTGCAGCTCAGCCTCTTGTCAGAACACAACGGATGGACCATAGAAACACCAGGATCCAGACACTTCCAGCCCTGGGGCAACATTAAAGCCTCCTGAGTCACAGCAACCGACGAGGCCTGCTACTGGCGATAGCCGCTCGTCCCAGCATCGCAAACAGGCTTCCCACAACGGTGCAAATTTAAATGACAGCGCCTCTGCACACCATAACTCATAGCAAGCACTCTGCTTATGCGCTCCGCCTTCTGACCAGAATCAGCAGCAGTCAAGGGATATTTGCAGGGAATTTACCACAAGAGAGGTAAACGTGAAGCGTGCCTGACCTCCAACGTGCCTCGCGGTCATTATCCGCCTGCGCCGCCGAGACGCGTCCAAATGACAAGCGCGCTCCAGCTGATCCTTCGATCAGCAGTAAGTCTGCTCATTCCACATCTAAATCCCTCCCTCTCACCGAAGCGCAACGCAAATAAAAACAAAACTGATAATTTTTCCGCTCTAATCCGAGGACCTGTAATAGTCTTACAGGTCCCTTAAGACAATACAGCTGTCTCTGGTTCTTTCCCTAAGCCTAAATTGCCAGGGTTATATTTTTCCCTCCCTACTACAAACGCCTGGTGAAAAGTGAAGTGAGTAAATAAGGGCCACTCAGCTCCAGGCCTTAATGACAGGGAGCTGATCTGACGTGTGATCACAAAAGAAGGAATCTCAGCTTCTACATCCTCTATTACGACTCTACCAGGGACACGGTTGTTTCCTTGACGCTTTAATAAAAAGTTCCTTATTTAGCATTCCCAACCCCACTTAATCTAATTCCTTTGATTTACAAAGTGACGGGAGGCCAGATGTTATAAGCATGTTAAAATAACATGCAATGAATGCAAAGACTAACATACAAGCACACTTCAACTCGCAGTCCATAATTAAAGAGAATCAGTAAAGCGCAATGTGATCCAGATAACAGAATGTCCCCATTAGAGCAACCTCTTCAATGGGCAGGGAATGTGCCTGTGGACAGGAACGGCTGTCTGCTGGGGTACCGCAAGCAGGAAAATTGGGTGCTGAAACGTAAAATCCCTTGAGCCTCATGTTTGAAGTTAACAAGGCAGATATTTGGGGCCCAAATCAAAAGTGAAGCTCATCGTTTCCAAACAATGCATATCAAGTACAGGATTGGCCAGTTCAGTGAAATCTGAGTGATTTAGTCTATAGTCAAGATCCTCAGGAAGTGGCTATGAACTACAACAGGAACCCTGAGTTTGAAAAAAAAAAAAAAAAGACAAACTAAAAATGCCACACTTCTCACAAGACTGATGTGAGGCTTGACATTTTAAAAAATTCAGTAGCAAATACTCTCTGTCCGTGTGTGTGTGGATCACAGATAAGCAGCAAAAAATTATCACGCAACTTGTTTTTAATGCATGGCTGTACTTTTATAAGAAGTTTACAGAGTAATCGACTTTCACTTGCTCTCTAAGCAATGTGACCACTACTTCACGTGTAGACGGAAAGCCATTCTGTTTGCACCCTGTTCAAAGCACCACAGTTAGCGACTTTGCTGTGCTTTGTGCTTAGCTTTCCAGCGCTAACCTTTGGAATTCTCATTTGGGCTGCATGTCAGGACCGAGCGAAAAATTCCCCCCGTAATCGTACTGCACCGTCTGTTCGCTGCCATTAGGGGAAACTCCGCTCTCCCACCCCCATTTGCCGTTCCCATTCCTTAGTAAAGACCTGATGTTTGCAATTAAACCCACCTTTTATCTGTGCTTGGAAGTTCTGCTTATTACCGGCAAGGTTAAATGGCACGTGCTGACAGGCACAGACCATATACTGTGCTATAATGTTTATCCATCAATTAAATTAGAGCGCTGAACAGGCAGGGCTTTCCTGCCCACTTGCCAAAACCTAATAAGGTTTTGTCAGTCATGATGTCCCTTCCCCAAGCATATGACGCCGTTTGTGAAGCAGATGGCCCACGTCTGAACGACGCGGTGTGCTAAAGCCCACTTTCCCTCTGGGCCGCGTGACCCCGCAGCACTGGTGCAGGGGGCGGGACGCGGGCGCAGCGCGGGCTTGTTACCAGCTGATGATGAGGAATTACACGGGGCGCAATGAGTGAGCGGCAAGCGCTGCCCCAACGCTGCCCCAATGCTGCCCCAATGCTGCTCACGTGGCCTCATGGTGAATTCAGCATCATTTACCACAGCAAGCCTCGCAATGGGCCCGACACACCAACACACGAACATATGGTGGGATATTAACAGGTGAGGAACAGTGACAACATCAAGAGCGAGAGAGAGAGGCCTACAGAGGCCTCAAATGTACTCGTGTATCACACACTCTCTCTCACACACACACACACACACACACACACACACACACACACACACACACACACACACACACACACAGATCAAGGTGACCCCGCTTTTTCTGTAACTTCTGTAGTTCCGTGTTTTGTCCTTGGCTTTTAATTCAATTTGAGATCTGATTATTGCTTGCGGTTATTGCTTTTATTTTATTATTGTTTTAATTGCTTATTAGTAACTCATTTAATTTGATTTACAAATGTGCTTATTTTCTATGTTGTATAGCACTTCAGTCAAAGTGTGTTGTTTTAAAAGTGCTTTATAAATAAAGTTGACACTGACATTCTCTCACTCACACACACACACACACACACACACACACACACACACACACACACACACACACACACACACACACACACACACTGAGGTGTTGCTGCCAGCTGGTAACTGTGGAGGGATAAGAGTAGCTAGAACTATGCTGGGCTGTACAGCAACAAGACGGAAATAAAATGACAGCATCATTTGGATCAGAGAGGGGAAAACTGTTCAACCAGACAGTCAATATTAGCTGAATAAGGCACTTTAATAAAATTCTGGACATACCACAAAA
This sequence comes from Chitala chitala, assembly GCA_025773905.1. NCBI lineage: Eukaryota > Metazoa > Chordata > Actinopteri > Osteoglossiformes > Notopteridae > Chitala > Chitala chitala. Next base: position 34,037 of record JABJVR010046075.1, read on the forward strand.
GAAATGTCTACACTCATTTCAATGCGCATTACTCGGCTAAACTGTAACAGCTATTTAGATATGATAATTGCTCAATCTAAAAATATCATTACATAGTAACAATAAGAAAATCAGCAAATTAAAACATCCGTTAGACAATAAAATTTCAACACAAAAATGAGCGTACAATGGCAAAGAAGTGGCTGAATAAGAAATCAGGCAAAAAAAAAAAAGGGTACCGGTTAATTTCTGCTTCCACAACAGTTCTATCTTCATAGGAAGGCCATGATTCAGCACAGCTACATACAACACCAGCAGAGTATGGCACGGTGCGTGATCATTCACAAAACCTTTATCACACATAGAAGCAAAGAACGCTGAATTTGAGACTTCTGCTACACTTTGAAGAACAATGGAATGAGAAGCACTGGGAAGCCAACCGGGGTCGGTCCAGACTCACTTTTATCGAACTAACACGGTCAATTGTGTCAATTGTAGCTGCTGGCAGAGATGAAGAGTGCTTTGTTTTAGCGATTTGTATAAGTGCAGCCTCACAGAGATTAGCAGATGTGCACACATGCACGCACACGCACGCGCACGCACACACACACACACACACACACACACACAGATGATCGCTATCTGATTTAGAGGTCTGGGGCAGTGTTTGGACACCAGTCAGTCACTTTCAAAAAAACATTATGGGGAGCTTCTAAAGATGCATTGTGAGAGAACCCTCCACCCCTTCCTCACCTGATAACGCCTGTTTTACCTTCTTTCCTTTTTGAAGCAGAAGGCTCAGATATCAGGCTTGGATCCTATTAAAAGAATATCTGGTTTCATCCCTTAAGATTGTACTTTCAAAGAGATACTACTCTTTCAGAGGGTATCATATATAAATATGCTGAATAACAATTAACATGTTCTCATATGCTGGGGACTAGAAACCCAGGATAAAGACGACACAATGTTAATGTTATGCTAATACAGGGAATACATAGGAGACATCAAAATGAAAGCCAATCTCCTGCCTGTCAATTACTTATAAGCTTTTAATACAATTTTTCTTCCCCGTCTAAGTCTACAATTATCTTTTGTGGCACAACCTTGGAAAAAGAGATTGCACTCAGCATGCCTTTACATCGCCTGTTCGTACTTCCGCTTTGCGTAAGTGAATATCGATCTTAAGATCCATTTCCTGGACACGTGAAAAACGAGAAATAATTTGTGCTCGTTCTCTTTCTTTTAATGACTTTCAGCCGTGTTCCACTGGCATGTCTGGGTAAAATGAAAGAAAGGAAAACTGAGCTCTGCCCACTGTTTAGTTCAACAATTGCGGCGTAAAACTTCACCAGTGGTCTCTCCTGCCTCAATTAGTTATGCTTAAAATCAACAACAACCAGCACGCTGATATTTTCAGTATAAAATTTAAAAAATTATGGTGACACTCTGCTTCCAGGCACGCAGCTGTCCTCAAGGGTACCGCCGAGAGCATGGCCGCGCTGCCCCCCCCCATATCTCGAGACGGCGACCCAAGCACAGGCCTTCAGCGGCACTGCACCGTTCTCGATGATGCTTTCTGAGGGAAAAGAAAATCAGCTGAAGCCCACCCCGCACCCCCATCCCTGGTGCAGCCTGCTGACATTCAGCAAGGAAAAAGCCTTCTTTTTATGTTCAGTTAGAGGGCCTGAGCAGTAACACCGACCTTTGCCAACCTGAGAAACGGTTCACCTTCTCTATACCTCTCTACCGTACTGGCTTCCTCTTCACTTCATACTCCACAGTAAAAAAAAAAAAAAAAAAACTTTTCCTTCTTACATAAAAAAAAATCTAGACATAGCGGAAAGAAAGCCTTCCATCTATTCATTACTAACCCCTTGAAGTATGAGGTATTATTTGCTATATTGAAATATCAATTCTATTCATAAGGTTGACTTCACCATGGAGGAGGATCTGTATAAATTGAGTGTATATGCTGTGTGTGTGTGTGCGCGCACAGATGTATGCACACGCAGACAAAAAAAGTATATAATTTTTTTTTTTTTTTACATTATATTCAGGTCTAGAGCTTCCAGTTTTAAAATTCTAAAAACTATTCTGTGTAGTACCACTGCAATAAATACTTATTTTTGACATCAATTCAATGTTGGCTGTGCAGAAGGGAGACTGCATCAGACAATGGCTTGTTACCAGGGTGTCAACATAAACAAAAGTGAAATCATCAGGTACAAGTGACCAAAATCTCAGGAGAGGGCCCAGAGCTGCCCTTTAAAACATAGATAATTTACACAATTTTCTAACTGGCCGAGTTGAGGTGCCCAGTTTAGCCAGGAGGTTGGAGGGGATGTCTGTATTCCTTACAGCTGAGCCCAGCTGGATCTCGTCTACCTGGTACCCTCTCCCCCCCAGGTCCCTGCTTTGGGCTATAAGCAGTCCTACAACCTTCTGGTCCACACATATTTCACATAAGCACATAAACAGATCCATACCTCTGAATCTACAGAGACAAAAGATAAACACAGCTTTCTTAAACGTCATCCCCCACCCCCTGTATATTAAAAAAAAAAAAAAAAAAAAAAGACTGAAAAACAAAATCTGTTAGTTATACCATTAAACACAAAAACCTTTCAGACGTAGGCATACTCTTTCAGTTTGTGGCCATTTTTGGTTGCATGTTTCCCATTTACCTAAACCAGCAGGAAATGGAAAAAACAAAAAACCCATGCACAAGTCACGGCGGGCTGACCAAACCAGAAATAACCAACACAAGCACAACATATTTCATGCAACGTGTTTCTGTTCCACCTGTAAGTCACTTTTCACAGTTACTCACAAATAGCAGGGCATTAGTCAAAAAATGGGTTGTAAGAACCTGTGACTAACCTATAGTAAAAATAGCACATATTCCTCTTTCTACTTTATGCATTTTCTTTTCTTCAATATTCCCACTAGAAACACAAGCAAGACCTGCGGTGCCAGAATCACAGGGGCAAATTAACCACCACGCATCACATAAAACGAGAGCGTAATGTCTAATCTGAAACGCTCACAGGGGACACGGGTGACACCTTCTGTGTAATCGTTAGGAGGTGCGAAACACAGAACAGAGTGGTTGTCTCTCTCACGTTTTCTGATTACTTCCAACTTCTGCCTGTCTAACGACATACCTTAGGTTCTGTACCTGGGAATGCTGCGGCCATTTATGCAGTGTTTAATTCCAACCGAAACGCTAAGCTATCTGATCCGGGTTTAACAAGCAAATAATGTGCCTGAAAACAATATAAATGGGAATGAAGTGTAAAGCAGGCAGTCCTTAATGGACTCCATTCTTCACTTTATAACCATTAGAAGTGGGCAGATCGCGTCGGCATCAGCTTGTCTTGCCTACTTCCCCTTGCATTTGAACAAGCCTGGGGTAATTGCCACTTTTTATCAACGTGTAAAACAAGAGGAAAGGGGTAAGAGAACGGCAGCGCACTGACTCATCAAGATGGCGACGCACCACCCGGTAAGAAATCTTCCCCTCGACAGGGCCCTGTAAACATCATTAAAGCGTCAGCACCCGTAAAGCATTTTTATGAAGTAATCTGGCAAGTTTACGGGCTTCGTATTATCGCCGCTAAGCGCACCCGTTCCGCTGGCCCACTGGAATGGAGACAGGTATCTTTAGAGAAGACGGCCGCCCTTGCCGGTGCTGCTCTGTGTCTAAAATGGGTTTTATCTTTTTATCATCTCTTGTGGCTAAAACCCCTGGTGCTGAGGCTATGTGCTTTGGGGGTGGTTGAAACTCTCCCCCAGATGCTCCTTTCTGCTCATTGTTAGGTATTTTCTGGCCTGCTAATGTGACTAATGCTAAAGTCCACACTTCCTTTACATTCATGTAATTATTTCTTTGTTAATTATGTCCTGCAAAGTCCTGGACTACACTGACGTGTAGTGAATTACAGAGAGTTTGTTAAAATTTAGAAAAATGTGTACAGGACTCCAGTATAATTTCTCTGAAAGGATTCTGTTTCCCCATCTCCTGTTCCATCTCAATTCTTTTTTTTTTTTTTTTTTTTTCCAAATTCAGCCACCTAATCAAATTGGGGAGAAAATAGCATCGGTTGGTGAATATTACAGAAAAAGAGCATTCATCACTGTCAATGAGCGTGAACAATTTACTTGGCCGGACATGTCCCCTTTCCCGGCAGGCATAAGTGAGCACAGGGAGCGTGTTTGGTTACAGGGCACAATGTCCACTCCGCGGTGTTTACTTTATGTAAATGTCACCAGGACTAATCCGAACCGCACCTCATTCTGCAGGACTGAAAAATTGATGAAGACACTCAGTTTTAAAGAATTACTTTAGGCCCAGGAAGCGGTGGCTCGAAAAGTGAGTCATGATGCAGGGGAAGGCCTGGCTCAAGGCCGAGGCGCGGACAGTATTCTGGAACAGTCCGACACGCAGCTGGTCAAAGTCATTAACATGGGCTCGGCTTTGCCGCTGACTCTCTTACTTATCCTTTAGCCTTCAGTAGCTTTATAAGGCATTTATTTAAGTAAATAAGATAAAGAGAGACTTTTCCCTGACATGCTAGCTCAAAGCCGAGCTCAAAAAGGTCAGTGTCCAAGCCCTCCATGGACATCAGTTCTTCTGGCAACGTCCAAGGTCTAATCCAGGCTGCTAATTCGCACACGGGTGTCTCTCTCTGTGCTCAGACTACACATGCGCTGTGTAAGCGACCGCAGGAGCCTCCCACCCGTCGCATTCCTGCACGTGCCTCTCTCGCTGTCACATCAACAGAACTGAAGGGCCGTTTCAAAGATGGAGCATTCCATGGATAGCAAGAGAAGCACCGGGCACTGGCCTAGTCACTGAGATAAACAGGGCAGCTAAGCGAGTAATGCAAACCAGAGGAAATCTGCCCCCGGTGCTGGCTGTGTATGGTCATGCAGTGTAGAGACGAACACCGGCCTATTTGCAGCGGGATCCTATGAAAGGGCTTAAATCTCCCACATTCCTATTTGGTTTGGGGATAAACTCACTGCAGATCATTTAGTGAGGTAATCACTGGGGTCTATACTGCCTATGTACTATGGAGCAGTATGGTGGTTCAATGCTCCATTTGGGAAGAAATTGATTTATTTATTTTACAAAAAATATTAAACTAAGAAGGGCCTTCCTTTCTATATGTGCAAGTGTTCAAATTTCTCATTAACAGGCTTTGACATAAGTAATGTGCAAGTACGCAAGCGCAGTAAGCAGATAAATTTGTACAGTGGTTTCAAGTCCTAATGGCACAACTCCACGTCCAAACACCTGCTAAAAACCAACAGAAAACAACACCATTTCTGTCAAGCCCTGTTTATTAAAGCGGCGGGGGGTGTTTGGTGACACGACAGGCCCGGGACGACTTCCACAGAAAGCCTTCTCAACCCCGGGGGCAGAAGAGCCCGGTGGTCCGTTTATCAGAAATTTTAGCACAGTCCATATCCTTCTGCGCCACGTGTAACACGATGCACACATCCTGCTGTCAGTCATGCCCCGACACGTGAGGATGAAGGCACGCTGCTCTAGCCTCCATGACACAGGAGGGCATTCACACGACTCCAAGCCCTTTTTCAGCCGCAACTCTGAGCGTCAACAGCTACTTACACTGTCTCCAGCTGTGGCCTGATGGCATCCGCTGAGGCCTTTGTGTTCAACAGACATCAATTAACGGCGGCTAAAAGGAAACTACTGTAGACAGCAGCCTGGGAACGCAAGAAACAAAACCCTTGGGACATGGTCATTTTATATTTAGCACATTTTTTTAAGTGTCTGCATGCAAACACATATAACCTGATCCAAGACACAAAAACTTTAAAGAATTCTACAAGTTACCACAGATACCACTGCATCTATTTTTTTGTTTTTGTGTCTTACTTGAATTTTTCCTCTTTCTCAAAGTTTAATTCCACAACAACACTGTGTGTGTGTGTGTGTATGCGTGCGTGCGTGTGTAAACATTGCAACCTCTGTCTGAAAAATGGAAAAGGCAGATTATTGAGAAAGTATAAAGTACAGCAGTCCTGTGTTAGGTTGTGACAGCTCAATGGCATGTTCACAATGTCTTTAAACTGTATTTTCCCCTTATCAATACTGTACCAGTAACCAGAGCTGAAGTGGTTTCTATCTACATTCATAGTGTCCACTTTCAGCTGTGTATTCTGTAATGTTAGCATGCCCAAGAGGGGCTGGGCAGCCAGTCAGCCTTGGGACCCCAGAGGGTTTTTTTCCTCTATACTGTGGAGTTTTTGGTTCTTGTCCTCGGTTGTTGTTTATCTTAAAGTTTATCTTTATCTTTAACCTCAGTCATCCGCCTGCTGCTAATTCTGTATTATCTGAAATTTCTTTCCGTAAAGTGCTTTGAGACGATCCGTTGTGAAAAGACCTATATCAAAAATGAATTGAAATTGAATGTATAGTTAAGTTCTGGTATACAGTATAAAGCTATGTTTATGACAATTTTGCAAACAAGTAATATGAGTTCAATGTATAACAGTAAATGGGCAGTATGTAAGCAGGGCAGAATACCATTTTGCCTGTGTGCTGTTCTGGATATCTGCAGGGACAGGGCCATGCTGTCAGACAAAAGCTCCATATTTACAGAGGTTGGGACTCTGAGGCGTGGGTAGGAGAGAGCGCCCTGAGATTACGTCTCTCCTCCATATCCGCACCACAGCAAAAATTTCAGACCTTATTAGGGTCCTGGGCCGTTGCAGAGGATACTCCTGTACAGCTGATGACGGAAAGGGTCGGATATTGGGTACAATAAGCCCACCTGTGAGACAGGTTCGTCTGTTCTTGACCACAACAAACTGGAGCAAATTGGATAATAACATCGTCAAGGCAAGTAGAACGTGTGGAATGAGCATATAGCTTTCAAAACCCCATTTTGTATTGGAAAAATTATAGCCATCCCTCTCAATCACAAAAACTGTCAATGACAACAGGGATATTTTGAAGCAATTGTTCCTGACTGGCTGCTACAAGTTAGAAGAAAGTCTAGTAGAAGATAAAACATCATGAAGAGCAGTCAACAATCAAATGTTCTGGAAAATGTTTAAGTTACATCTTACATATATATTAAAATGTGCTTCATCTCTCCCAATATAATATATTTTGTATGGTTCTTTGACGATCGACCTGTTAGCAGTGGCTGGAGTTGGTTGCAGCACGTATAATTTCCTTAATGGATATTTTTTCACAGAGCTTCAAGGAAAGGGCAACAAAATGCCTCAAATTGCTTTGAAAGTGCTGTTTAAGACCCTTAATTGGAAAGGTGAGAAATTGTGTCTGCTTTTGGCTCTTCAGAATGTGTGGGAAGTGAGCTATGTACATCTTATTTCATTTCCTTTTTTTGGAAAAAAAGGTTTTCAACTGCCCTAAAATTACTTTTCATTAGCAAAATGCTGTCAGTTTATATGAACTGCGGCTGCTACCCTCAGAGATTGAAATGCAAGGCTCTAATAAATCTCTTCCAACGGGGCTGCATAAGACAGTTAAATGCTAATGGCCCATATATTGTGTCCCACGATATATATCCTTATGTTCAGCAGGAATAAAGGCAGGGGAAAACCCCGTCCAAAAACCTTTGCGTGTGCACTTTTCCTCTGTGCCTGAGAAGCATTCCTTGCTCCACTGAGACTTCCTTTCTGCGGCTCACTGTCAAGGCCAGGGGGATTCATGACCCCGTCTCTCCAGTGTGGAGGAAGCCATCAGTTGGACGACAACTGTGTCAATGTCAGCGTGCGGTTTACGCCCCGCACGTCTCTGCTCCTCTCGCACAGCCCCCGGAAGGACCCCAAGAGAAAGCTGTGACCCACCCGGCAGCTGAACATCACAGCTGTCCGTGTCTGACGTCAGGATTCTGTTCTATGACCAGCAAATACATGACAAAAACACGTTTGCAGAGGAAAAAAAAATGGGAAAAGGAGGACTTGAAGGTTCATTAGCTGTGTTGCACAAATTTAAAACTCAGCGGAAAAAAAACACGTTTAAAAATGTTTCGTTTAACTCTTGAAATCCCTTAAAAGCAGTAGAAAACACAGTATACACCGTCTAGTACAGCACAGAACTGTTTAGCATAAAGCTAAAACAGTGACATGGGTCTTCTCATTGTTGCTGCAGTCTTTTTGATGAAAATCAAACCATAAATAGTCATAGCAGAAGAAACCCTTTGTAGTGGAGGTGGCTATCATACCAGACAACGCTGCAAGTGGAATTCACACTTCCAGCAACTCTGCTGGACACAAACCAAATAGAAAGGCTCAGAAAATCATGCACATTAGACAAGACCTCACTCAGAGCTGTTTTATTTTGTTCAGATTGTTTGCAGGGCGACGTCCTTTTTGGTTAACCAAAGGCCTTGTGGGAAACAAATTGACAAAAATGTGTAACGTAACTGAAGGGTTCGGCTTCAGGTCAGCATTTTCCCAGCACTCTCTGCCCGAGGCAGTAGCATCACCGTAACCTACCCTGCGGTTACTCCTAGTAACTGCAGAGGAAAAGAAGGGGGAGCAGAAAGATTTATCATACCTGTTGCTGTCCAATTCTGTCTGGGGAAAAAAGATCATCCCTGGCCAAATATGCTGAGTTTGACAGGAAGCAGCAAGAAGCAAAGTAATTGCTGGAGGGATTTAAAATAATAAAACTAACCACAGACAGCTGGCAGAGCTCAGGTGACAGGCGACAGGTGACAGGTGACAATATGCATGATGCTCAGGCTAAGGGAGCAGGAATTATATGGCTGTGAAACAAGGCCAGTTCATTTAATTTGCTTAATATTTTACGGCACGCATTTGGCCAGGGGTTTCATGCTGGTGTCTTTGAAGGCAACAAAGTGCACTAATAAAAACGAACGAAAAGATGCAAGGTGTGAATCAACAGGGAGAGCAAATTAGGAAGAATAAATCAGATTAGGACTCAAAGGAGCGAAAGCGAACGAAGTAGGGTTTTCAGAGGCTCAAAAGACACAAACACGCTCTCAGCCAAGGGGAGGCTGCAGCGCAACTCTCAGCACGTTAAAACGAGACGCACACACACGCTGCCCAGACATTTGATACAACATAACAAAAAATAATCATTATTGTTAGAAAGATCTAAAGAGGACAGTTGTTTCAATATATCATTGTTAGCATTAGTGATAGTAATTCTCCAACATCAACAATAGGAACAACAATCATTATCAACAGCACCAATCAAATAAGCCGATACCAGGTGTTCATCCTTAATTATTACAATTATCAGTCTTTTTAAACAGACCAATCTATAAATATGAATGAAGCAATCCACGAAAACACTAAAGTAAACACAGCCGCTGCAAGCGCGTAATGAACAGAACCTGCGGAGATCTGGGCCGTGCCAAAAGTGCTGAACTTACACGGCACCTGTAACAGCTGGTCATTTTGCACAGAGCCGAGCCTTGGTCCACACTGGCGTAGGATGTGCGGGTTACAACTGCAGAACTGGAGGACCAGTCACACGTAGGAAAACACAGAGGACACGTCACACAGCAGAATGCTGTGTACTATATAACAGCCCTGTTGTAATTAACATTTGCATATTACAGCAACAATACCTTTTCTTTGAAATAGCTTAATAGCAGCATAGCTAAAACACTCAGACAGAGGCGTCTTTCATATGCTGCACAGAAAATCCACTTACAGAAGGCTTTCTTACTGCGTCTCCTGACACAAGACAGGAGATAAGAGAGTGAGAAAACTTGGGCAAAGGGGAATCACAGCCTTCAAAGGGTGGCAATTCTCAGTGCACCCACCTCTCTAACACTCCAAACCTCCCCCCTCCCTAAGCGCCAGAGCAGAGAGGGCAGGAGGACACATGAGAACCTGTAACTCTGGGACCCTACGGTGATGAGCAGAGAGGTCGAGGAACTTTAAAACAAAATGATGATAATAATGAGGAGAACAGGGGCCAGCTGGGACCCATGTCAGCAGAGCACTTCATGTGAGCTCTGGACAAAAATAACAATGGGAACTAGATGAAAAAGATCCACTAGGGAAAATCTGTCCCTCAAATTCCCCACTTCCCACAAAACATCCCTAATTAGTGACAGGGTAGCGTCCTGGGAGCTGGACAGGAACCCTTGCATTTTGGCTATTCTGGCGTGACGTGATAAACAAATGGGCTGGGCTCTGGAAGCCCCAGAAGAGAAGGATCCGGAGCCCACGGGAGAACGCTGGACAGGAGCCTCGCTGCTGCAGCCGTCTGCTCTGCTCACACGTTCCTTTTTGTCTCAGAACCACGCGCACAGGGACCGGCATGTTAACGACTCTCACCTGTCTCACCTGGCTGGCACACAGAAGACAGACATGGATGGAAGTCCCGCCCACAGTCTCCAAATATCTCACGTCTCTGAAAGCTTTTGTTTTCCCCATAAAAAAAAACTGTAAAAATTTATAGCATTAAACTTACGTTTCTTCTCACGTTTCTCTCCGCACCCCAGCAACCACTAGTTATCATAAACAGCCACTAGAATCTCAAGCATGATGACAGCGCAGCAAAATGAGGAATAAAGCAATCATATTTCCTGATTAAAACTGTAATGCAGTCAGCTCTCCCCAGCCTGCTGTCCAGATTATTAATGCACGGACAGCATTATGTTCCCATTAGGAGAGGAGACAAGATGCTCCTCTCTCTGACAGACAGGAGAAGGCAGTGAACGAAGAGCCCATCAGCATCCTCACCCGAGTCAGCGGAAGCAGCCACCATGCGCGGAAGACGTTCTGCACGACTGTTACCTGCCAAGCCGATTAGCACCCCGCTTTACCTGTGCCCAGGTATGAGTGTGCCACGGCTTGGCTGATCTCTGGAGAGGATGTGAGAGTGTAAACATTGCACTGCGGACACCTAATTAAATGTCAGCATTTTATAACAGAAGTGAATAAACACCGCTACCTTATTCAGCGGTAAACTTTGTCATGGATTAAAGTAAAGCTGGGTACCAATTAAAGCTTGGTTTGAAGTGCTGGGCTGGGGGGAGGCTGTACTGAGGAGCGGCCCCTCCCTCACATACACGGCACGCTGTTGGCAGCCTGGAGCAACAGAGCACATAGGCATCTATGTAATCTCTTCTGCTTTATTAATTAAAAGCTTTCACACAACAACCCCACCCAACTGCCCACACCTAAGGCTGGGCTGCTGTCTGGGGTTGAGCACCAGGAAGTCCTCTGTGTGGACCAGGCCTCTGTGAGGCTGTGGAAAGAGCCTGTCTGCGGTCTGGGCACGGCCGAGTCCACCGGCAGGTCACCGCTGACGAACAGGGTAATCAACAGGCCCAGAGAAGGACTGGTTTCCTCTCCCTGTCCCCCAGCATCGACCGCAAGGCCTCGCTGCCAAGGGGGAGAGGCCAGTGTGCGGAGCATGCAGTGAAGGCAGTAAACCACTCGCTCCTTTGCTCTTCCCATCTGTTGGTTTTGGCTCTGATACCTTAACTGGCGCAGTAGTCCAGGCCTCCATTTGCAAATAAACCTGTACTACTGCCAGGCCAGTTTTCATAGTCTCTCTCTTTCTAATGCCCTGTACTGTCCCTGATATGATACTTCTGCTGGCATGTAGCTAGAGAAGGAGAGAAAACCATGATTTAGGTGGCGGTAACAAAACTTCACTCTTCTGGCATGCTCTCCACATGTGTACTCTTGTCTCCCTAGACTTCCAAACCACAAGGCCAGGCTGCTGGCTGAACCCACTAAAACAACTGAAGGGGCACACTTAGAGAGGCTAATCTGCTGTGACTTTTAAAAAACTGTTATAAAAAAATTGGGCCTGACTGGCATTTGCACCACTCTCCCTGTGCCCCGAGCATTCGGGCTGACACAGGAAGTGGCTGACTGTGCAAAGCCACAATCTGGCACAAGCACAGCACAGGCCCATGCCAAAAGTACAAGACCATGCTGCTCTTCCACACAGACATGAGCGAACATAAACATGACATGGGGGGCACAATCTCCCACCACACCTGCCCTGCCAGAGCAGTCCTGCCTGACACCCCATAGTCATATGCAGTTTATTCCTCTACAGTTTCTGCTTATTTCAGCTTTGTGAGAGGATGCGTTTCAAGGTGAAGGCAACGGTCCACATTTTTGCTTCTACTTTTAAAAGACCATTTGCAGAGACTCAAATTGAAGAATTCAGCATAAACTTTTTTTACTGCTATTTGCAGTCTACTGAAGCACACAAATAGCGTTGCAGGTGCGACATCAATCAATCAGGGCAGACTCAGTGTGCATCCTAGCGACCGCTGTGAGATGGGCGCGTACGAGCCCGAGGAGGTGCAGCTACTGCGACGTGATTGTTGTCTGTTTACATATGACACCTCTGGAAGCAAAAACGGCGTACCGCAAACCCGGGGCTAGGAGATGAGATGAAAGACAGGCACCCGCAGCGAGGAAGGAAGCACAGGCGCAGCGGCGGCGTGACGCCATGCTCCCTGATTGTCCCGCCAAACGTCAGCGCCGAGCGGGCCCTCAGACGGCGTTCCCGCGGCAGCACAAATGATGTGTAATTACTGCCTGAAGTTCTCCCACTTCCTCAGTCTCCCCTACTGGCTGACGAAGAGCCGGCGTCAGTTTGACAGGAAGGAGGAGAAAAAAAATTTTTTTAATAAAGTGTGAATCCGGGTGAGGGGAAAGAGAAGGCCTCGCATCCGCAGGCACCAAACACGGGCTAACCTCAATACGAAACCGGTCACCTAACTAAAGACTCTTTAAACTAAATGTCTGCAGTGGGTGAACAGGGCCAATGGCCCGGGTTTTTGGCCCAAAAGTCATTGAAGGCATTCCAGTCCATGGAGTGAGGGGGCAGCTGAGGGCTTTGGAGTTTGATGGATGGAAAAACTCAGCGCTTCCTCAAGACATTGAGTTGGAAAGGAAGCAGAAGCTGGTGTTACCAGACATGGTTGAGTTCACTGCTAGAGTCAGAACTCCTGGTTTAGACTGTTTTTAAACAAAAACATCAGAGCTGTTTAGCCTCTGTGACTTTGATTCAGCTTCACTAGGGAGATAAAATCTAATTACATGCAATAGTGAGACGCAAAGACAAACCAGGGGCAGAGAGGGGGTGAAAGCGGGCCTTTACAGCTGCACTAAATCCCCAGAGAGAGCGGGGGTGTAAGGGGACGGTATTTGCTCTCCCTTATGCCAAAGCAGAAGTTAATATATCATTCAGATGAAGTCCAGACATTAGCGGTTTCTGTGAATTGATGGGTCCTTCCTCTTCCAAAGGCATCACACGGATCAGCGGAGAGCTTGTGTTTCGTAAATTAAACAAGGGTGACGTAGGCACCTGTGACTATTATCTAAGGGTGCTCTATCGTTTAAAAAAAAAAAAAAAAGATTAAAAAACAACCCTGAACTTCAGCGGCCCTCTGCAGCTCAGTGTAGCCAAACTCTCAGGCATCATTTGCAGATCTCCTCAAGCTATCCATGTACTCAGACAGAAAAACACAAGAAAGGGCACAGAGATGCGCTGGCGTGACACAAAGGAAAGTAAACACGCAGAACATGAAGATGAGACTTACCTGTATGTCAGAGCCAAACCAAGGAATGCCCATCGGAAAGCAGTACATGAAAGAGAGGAAGAGAAAGACTGGTTAGATAAACAAAATGTAACGTGGGGAAAAGTGATAAGCACATGTTCACAAACACAGAAGCAAAGAACACTGAGGCCTGCTGGAAAGCCTCCTCCCACCCAGCCCCGGACTTCAAGGGCTCCGGAAGGTGACGGGGACTGATTGTCAGTGCATGGTTGAGCGGGCGCTGAGTTGGCAGTACACGAACCCGGGCGCTGCCACATGCCTGCCCGTCCCCTCTCAAAATTGACAACAGATGCCCCGGGCAGAAAAAACAAACCCCCGAAATGAAGGACCATCTGATACAAGTCAGCGTCCGGCCGCTGCAATCCGGCCCGCGAGCCGCCATTGAGATAAGCACTAAATGGAACACAGATGGAAAAATAATCATCAATTGTGCCACTAATTTCCTGCAGTTTCCTGCTGCCTCTAAATCAGTTTCTGTTTGACAACAAGATGGCTTCGGTTCACCCGAGGCAGTTTGTTTTGAGATCGCTACAGAAGAGTTTGAGCAGCCAAAAACCTTCCAAAACACACAGGAAGAGTAAAAGGTAAAATTAATTAGGTATTAACTGAAAAAAATAAGACCATGAAGCCCATTTGTGCCTGGGTGACTGCCAGAAATTCTCAGATAAGTAAACATAGCCTGTGCAAGCTTTGTGATGTGTTGTTGGCTGGTGGGTCAAAGTTCATGTTTAATTCTAACCTTCACCCAGCTTTGCTGAGGGAGCTGATGAAGCATCTAATTTTCTTAGACTGAGAGAGAATTAAAACTGGAATCAACAGCAACGGTGCATTTCATCAGCCATGGGCCATTTTTAAATCAATTAATTAAGACTCAAACAAATACTCCCAAACTGCAGGGGAAAAGTGCAGGGTGATTACAGTGCAAAAAAATGCACTTTGATGAAACTGTCTTTAATTTCAGCCTTGACGCAAATGATAGCTGACTATTTGTCGATGGACTCTGCCCGCGTGTCATGCTCAGGTGTGGACACGGGACCTTGAGAGCACACACCATTTTTACCCTTAGGAAAAATGGAGCTGAACACTGCACTTTTGTAAGCGTGCATAAACAGGAACAGACAGAGGGGGCACTCCACTTTGTTCAGTGACCTGACCTCACAACCAAGCGGCACAGGTCCGGTGAGGCAGAGAAAGGGGTGTGAAGAAATCTGGATCGCAGATGGGGCACACACAGGAAACACTGCTTTCATCACTACCTTGTGCTCACGTAATGAAAACCTGTCTCATAACTCTTCATATGGACCAGAAGACACCTATATAACAGCCTAATGCTTAAATGTTATGAGTTTGATCCTATACCTTCATCTATCATAATCACAAAAAGGACAAACTACTGCACATCTGTCTTGACAAGCACACATACTAAAGACATGGCTAAAGACAATGTTCTACTTTTGAGTACCATGTGAACAATAAGCAAAGGCGATACAATTTCAGACTGTGTGATTTTTTAATTTTTTTTTTTGTCTTGTCACTGAGATCAAGAGCAGCATAATGTTGTAAGTGTCAACTATAGTCTACAAACAGCATGAAATGCTGACACATACATCGACTGCCCCTGTAGTCACATCAGGTGGCACAGATGAGACATACAGACATCACCAGACCAATATAAAAAAAAGCAGAGGTGACAGGCTTTCTGGATATATTTGGACTGGTCACCCCCCACCCTCAGGTTCTGATTGCTCTCAGCAGTGTGCTTAAGCAGCTTTGCATGCGAGAGGGAGGAGGTGGCGTGGACAGTTTTGGACCTGTGATATTCTCGTTTCTATTTTAAGAAAAGCACGGACCCGTAGGCCCACGGTTACGGTGCCACGTCATTAACTCTCTCAGCAGAGCCCCATCACTCTGCACAGCTTCCCTCTAACTGCATGCAAATGCCTGCACGTGTAAGTGCCCAGTCAGAGGGGCTGTGTGCCAGTCCCCGACCAGCATGTTAGTGTACACACACACCCACGTTGCAAGGTGAAATGCCTTCACTATGAGTGCTGCCTCCAGACACCCTCATGCCCTGCGCTGGAAGACAGGAACCTGAAGCAGATGAGCAGAGAGGAAAACCCAGGACAGTCGCTGCCCACAGAACCGCCGTGCAATTTACCGCTGACTGATTTAATCAGAAACCAAGGGGCCAGTCTATCAAATGGCATTTTAGGCCACTCTCAAAACTAGAGATTGTATTCATTTATAATTAGGGGTTATTTGTACGGTAATCTCTAAAATTAACTATTACACATTATCATTAATGATTATTCATAATCCACTGAGCAATACATAATTGAAATGTGACATTGAATCAAAGCATGCTGGATGACTAGTATTTTAATATTTTATGTGCTTACCTTTATATAAGTATATTTTCCTTTTTCCAAAAGAATATACTTTGTTTCCATTGAGACATAGCTAAAAAAATTGATTAGACATATTTTATTTTAGGCAGACTGCCCTAGGGATGAAGACCATATACTTTATGGTCCAAACCACACAGAAGATACAAAAGTAAGCACTCATTCTCAGTGACCGATCGTTCAATAATGATGACCCACACGGGCAGATCTGGGGCACAGCCCAGTGTGTGGAGCTGTCGAGTGACAGTTATCATCTACCTGATGAACCGCTGGTGATGTCACATGTCACACATGGGGAAACATGGCCAAGAGCAACAGCCTTCGCAGACACACATTGATGGAGGTTTAATCAAGAGCAGGTCAGGCACCAGTCAAGATACCATACATCACTCACCTTACAGACGGAAGGCATAAAAGTGGCCTGAAAAAAAGCTATTTAGAATACTAGGCGAGTTTATTAAAAATGGCTAACAACTCATTAAATCCACTTAGGTATTTAAGTTTCAATTTCAACTTATTTTCATATTGCTCCTTTCACAAGTTGTCTCAGCGCTTCACAGAGAGAAATAACAAATCATACAGAATTAACAGCAGGTGGATGATTGAGGTTGAAGATAAAGACAAACCCAGACAACAAAAGAGAGGAACCAAAAACTTCACAGTGTGGAGAAAAAAACCTCTGGGGGCCCAAGGATGACTGGCTGCTCAGCCCCTCCTGGGCATACTAACATTACAGAATACATAGTTGAAAATGGAGACTATAAATGTAAATAGCATTATGGAGTCCTTCTGGGCTCCAGGTGTGGGAGCAGCTCTCTTCAGACTCAAGGCGTTCCTTGGACGAAGGCCCCATCTGGAGATGGTGGGTGCTCTGGGACTCCACTGAAAGTCTAAAGGCAGAGCTGAGCATGTTATGTGAGGTGTCTTGGGCAGTGAAATCAGAGATTGAGCTTAAATTTTTTTGGGATGTATTAGTTTGCTGCACTACAGTTAAACGTACTCAACATCCTGTCAATCAGGGCTAATTACAGAACCTTTACTATTGTAAATTACAGATGTGTTATGGAGCTAACACAAAGCCCACATCTGCTGTTTACACCACCATTGGACAACGCACAAGGAAAAAAATATGACCACAAGACACATGCTCTGCATGAGGCAGGTCTAGCCATGCACTTGAACCCAAAACTCACACCGGGACACAAGCCCAGAAACCATAATTTATGAGCGCGCCTTTAACGTCTGGAATTAACAAATTCAACTGATACCATCCCCACACAACTGTTGCAGGCTTGTGTTACTGAACCAACTTTAAAGTAATACTTAACTGAAAGACATTACTGGCGCTGCTGGTAAAACAATATCAATGATGCATTACACTTGTATATTGCTTTAATACATTTGGTATGTAAAACATCTACATGTGATTCTGTATGATTGCTGACAGCAGCATATAATAACTAAAAACATAAAGGTTACAGAATTCTTAACTATGAAAGTACCATACCACAAGCATTACAAAAACAGTACCAAAAAAGCAGATTTGGATGTGTGTGTGTGTGTAAGAGAGAGAGAGAGAGAGAGAGAGAGAGACAGACACATACATACAGACACATACAGATGGACAGACAGACCCAGACATACAGAATTGTGTGTGGTCATGGCTTACATGGCCCTAGAACCCTCTGTATCCGTCCAGGGCGTACCCACGTAGACACGACTCGCCCGTACACATCAGCAAACACCTCCCCTTCTCTCACCCATCCTACCTTGCCTTGATCCCATTGTGTCTGACAGTCATCCAACATCACCCTCAGGTCCTACAACCAGCTCTCACACACTGCTCCACTGACAGCCATGTACTCGCATGCAACTGCAGACATTTCCTTCACGCGGTCAAACAAAGGTCAATAAGGGGATACACACATGGCACACGCCAAATACTCTATCAATAATACACTTTTACAACCACTGCACTGCCAAGCTGAACATGCACCGTACACAGATACAGCACCTTGTGTCAGAATGTGCTTCCACATTTTTCAATCACTACTATCAATATTTGAAATCAGGCTGGTTGATTAATATTTTACACAATGCGGTGTGCTCTGTACTCTTTACTTAGAGTGACAGGAAAACAGCCATGAATAAATCTGAATGCGCGCCATTATTCATATTTAACGTGACCTGCCGCACCGCGTACCTCTAACACACAAATTTAGTAAATTACTAAACGCAAAACAAAGATGTTTGAATGTTTGAAGACAATTATGACAAGCTACTTTAAGAATAAATGAGAGCATTCCACAAATAAACACACAACAGAATATTACTGACGTTTTTGTGTTCAAACAGCAGAGGAAGACAGAAAACAAACAAGCAGGCATTAGGGTGTCTACATTTCAGCACAAATTGAGATTTAGTTTTACATATTGATTTTCGCACGCCATCGCAGCAGAGCGAGAGAGGGAAAAAAAAACAACTGAAGTAAAAACTATGTAAAACAAGAAATGTTAACTCTCAACAGGAGATGCTAGCTGCCTCTTGGGTGGGATGATTGCTTTGGTGAGCTCTTTTTCATGTCAAACTTGTCAAGATAGTAATAAAAGAACAAAAGCTGTGGGAATGAGTGTCAGGGAGGGGTCACCCACACCAGCCCCCCCCACTCCCCATTTGCCTCAGGGCTGGATCATGGCTAACAGTCCACAACACAGAGCAGAATATGAGGCTTGTGAACCACAACACAACCGTGCCCTGTGATGACCGCAGGTTTCGAAGACATCAGAGTGATGCCCTACAGACGAACCTGCCCAGGTCACATCCGTGCAAGACACATATGTCCAGAAAAGGCTGCTTTGTGTCAGCTTAGTCCACAATACGAGCACTAATGTGGCACATGACCAGTCTCATTCTGATCAGCCAATCAAATCACATTAGTGAGGAAATTCAATTGAAAAATTATTTTGAAGCATAAAATTCTGGTATTTTAGATGCATTTAATATATATTTGTTATCATTTTCCTCACAGTTCAGTGTAGGGGGCTGCCACCTGGCTTTCAGATTGGAACCAAGGTCAATAACCTTAATGTTGAAAGTACACAATGTAGCACATTTGTGTTTCTTAAATTCTGAAACAATCTGTTGTAGAAGACCCACACTGATGAGGCAGTAATCTTCACCCGACATCATATACCTTGACCTCGTGAGTGAGTCAGGATCAGTTCTCCTGACCCAAGGGGGAACCTGGCCTCACAAACACAGAGCTCAAACCAAGCTTGGGAGTCTGAATTCAGAAGTGTCAAATTCACTTGCTGCATTTACATGGAAACTCATACTCAATTTTTAATCTGAATAATGGGTCACTCATTCAATGGGTCACTCACTTCTCTCTCATTGGAATAAATATATTTTTTCTGTGCATGCTTGTCCCACGCGAGTATAACATTAGATGACGTGACGTGTTTCCCGGAGTGACAGAACCGTGGTAGTAACAAAGCAAAACTGGTCTGCGACGGATACTAATTATTTGTTGGGAACTTTAAAACAAAAATTACTGAATGCTGTTTTCAGCAAATTACTGAAATTTATTTTCAGCAGAGTGTTTCAGGTATATACGTCAAAGAGAGCGAAATAACTGCATGTCACAAAAGTTTTATTCCCATTAAATGCTCTGAGCATGTAAATGCACGTCTTATCGAATTAGCACCAATGTAAACAGTCTAGCTGGAATCATTAATCAGAATGATTTTAATCTGGCTGAACAAAAAATGTCCATGTAACCACAGCTACTGTCTCCCAGCTGCTTTTCAACACTGGACTGTTCTACCTTGGACCTGGGCGGTTCTCAGAATGACAAAATCAGACAGAACAAGCCGAGGACTCCCTCCTCCCGCATAGCAATGACTCAGTATCCAACCGCACTGCAGTGCGAAACCTGTAACTCTCACCATGAGCCGGGTGCTGCTTCAATCCATCTGATGCCAGCAGCTCGATTTCACCCATGCTGCCTACCGTCACGCCACTCCCAGACAGGCCTTTTGTCAGATCAAATGAAAAATATGCAGCACTTAAGATAATTTCCCTACTTACGTATTAAAACGACCCTTCATAATGCAGATACACTCAATCAAAATTCAGTGTCTTTTACATTTCCTTCACACTCACCAGGATCACAGAAAGCTTTTCATCTTCCTTGGGAAAACTGTCAGAGGAAAGATATTCAATGTACTTTTGTTTCTTCTGTAGCTGCAGAAGCAACCCCCACCATGCTCATAGAAGTGCCAATCTTTGTCACAGTCCCTCACAGAGAATGCAGGAGATTCTTACTGGGGGGATGGACACATGTTCCCCCGTGCACGAACATTCTGTAACCACGGTGAGGGCGGTGGCAGAGGTTTGGTGAACCAGAACATGTGACAGGCACAAAACGGCACCGTCAGGTGACACAAGAAGAGCTGCGCTAATTACAGTGGCATCTGCAAGGCATCACAAGGAGAGATGCTGGCCTCGGACTAACCAGGTCACGTGACCCGAGCTGACTCTAAGACAGCCTCTGAGCGTTCCGTACGATGGAGTCTTTGGGGCCTCCCCGCTTTTGAACACGTGTGACTATCTCTCACAGCCCAACCAGACAGCTTTTAAACTCAGATTCTCAAAGGGAGATTCGGGGAACTGGGGAATGGCAGACTGATTGCACTGCCACATGTAATTACTCAGCTGAAAGTACCTTGAGAAAGACAGAATGTGATTGTGAAAAGGGGGCACCGATTCTCAGAAACCGTGCATGTACCACGAATTACAAAGAATGTGAGATTTGATATAAGTGAAAGGCTCTCACGAAAGGTTTTTTATAGTTCAGATCTTACCACAAACACAGAGGCTGGTTCACAGATGGGAAAGATAAAAAAAAAAGAACGAACGAAAGAAAGAAAAATGTCCAACTCATATATCTGAGGCGCAGCGTGGAAGACAGACACTGTATCTGAAAACAAACCCTGGTGGGGATTCCAAAGACAACACCAGGAATTGTAATTACTGTAATCTGCTGAGATGATCGGGCACGACCGGCTTTCAGCCTTGACGCATCTGTGGTGGCGGAGCTGCTGCCTGGCCTGAAGGCTGTTAAAAGCTGCCATCCTCTGATCAGCTCAGGTGATATGGCACCACCTGGAGCAGTGCCCGCTCACTTTGCCTCCAGTTCTGAGTACTTTAGGCTTAACGGTGGCAAAATGTGGATCTTGAAGACAGATGAGCAGAAGCTACAGAGAAGCACCCTTGTTTGTTGCTGTGACCTTGGGCTCAGCTATGAGAAGCTACACAGGACATATGTGCAAAACAAAAGCACAACTGATGGGCCCTCACCTTCAAAAAAAACAAAATGATGAAACAAAACTCATTATCCCAGAGGTCCAAGCTGACGATCTTAATGAAAAATGATCGAGACATAACACTGGGCTGTTAAGGAACACTTCTGTTTATTCTTATTTTTTTTAGGAATATTTTTCCTGTTTATTTTTCCATGGACAGAAACAGGAAATTGGATCCCCTGACAGCACAACTGGGAATACAGAAAGGAACCGTAAAATTGGCAGTAGCATCACTGGAAGAGATCTCCTCTACCCCCCCCATCTGGCACGTCCACAGTTCAGCACACAACACAAATCTCATAATGTGCTCAGACACTGACAGGATTCTCCATAGATACCTGAAGACCTTGTCATTCATTCATGCAGCAAAGAACCTCTAAGAGCATAATTTCTGCAGAGCTCCAACTTGTGTTGCAAAACTTTATATGTTTTTGTAATCAAATCACATTCTCAGTGAACAAAAACCACAACAATACTACCAGTTTCTTTTTTTTTTTTTTGAGGACAGATTCTCTAACCTGCTGTAAATTCTGTAGCATTATCAAATAATCATGCATTGCAGCTACACACCTTGGCAACGAATTCATAATTTTTTTTTCTTTTTGCCAAGAGAAATCCTGTTATAACAAGGAATAGTTGAAAATCATATGTGAAATTAATTTAACAGCCTTTTAACTGCACAGGAACTTTAATTAATTAAGCCCTCAAATCCATTTAATTATGTGTTGATCATGAAACTGACTGTGGAAACATAATGAACTCATTAATGGTAATTAATATCAAATCAAACTGTTTTACTCTTGTTTATATGAGAAATGCCATGAGGAACACACTAAATTAAAGATTCATGACAAACGGCTATCTAGGTCTCATTTGTTTATCTGGACCTTTCTGTATGAAGAAAACAGCAGAACTCATAAACATACACCAACATTTTTTTTTTTTTACGTCAAAACATCTAAAAAAGTGATCATAATTAAAAGTAACAAATCAGTCACTTCAGCAAATCAATAGAAATACAGAAAAAAAAGCAGCACACCAAACAACACGTCTGTTTTTATTACAGCTAAGTAAGCATGTTCATTTCATGGACAGGAACATCCCACCAGGACTCGTGTTCTCTCTGCACCGGCTACACCGAGGCACTACAGAAATGAGAAATGTTCCAGCTAAAAATGTTCTCCAGGTCACAGACTTGCCTGCTTCTCCTGCTCGTCTTTTTTTTTTTTTTTTTTTTTTTTGTAACTTCTAGATTTTTGTAAGTGCAGCAAACTGAAAGAAAGAGCCAACCCATTAACTGTGTGTGGTGGCAACAACGTCCATGCAGTTTTATTCTGAATATCCCACAACAGGACACTGCCTGCTCTTACTGAGGATGTACTGACCGGAGATCAGGGAGATAAAAAAAAAAAAAAAAAAGATGCCGTCCATATCCTGTCACAACATGGCGGCAACAACAAGAACATCACGCATATAGTAACGAAGATGGCAGAGCTCATAGCTGACAATGTGTTGGACACATGAGCTCTGTGAGCACCTCCTTCTCCCTGCCTCACTCTCGTTGGAACTCAAGACAGCCTGAAAGAGCACTAGGCCTAATTCGCCCTTGATTAAAAATTCTCTCCAGAAGGTGGTGTATAAGACATGACAGCGCATTCCGGGGACCGGCAGACACTTGAATGGAGACAGAGCCGAGTGGTCACCGCTGAAACAGGAGAGAGCCTTGATCTTCCAGATAGACTCCAGCCGTTAACGTTGCCCGCGACGGTTGCACTCTCCCATCGCTTAAGGGAACATGCCGGCTGGCCGTCACTAGGAAATGCACTACGTGAAAATAGACGTGGAAGGAGCTAATGCCTCCACCAGGTGGCGACACTCAGAAACGTGATCTGTTTGGAGTTGGGGGTGTGGGGGGGTCCAGCCATTTCCTGCTGGTTGTCAGATTTGCTTTTACACATAAATGCACGCAAATATGAAGTAGAAGGAATTTTTCAAAACGTTAAGCGGTACAAACTTGCAGCACTGGGATCTATTGTTTGTCTTTACTGGCAAATTCAGGAGCCGTAGGCCATAAACTCAGCAGCACAAACTTCACAGGTACACGGTGAGAGCTTCTGGTGCCTGCCTACACACCCGCATTTACCCAACATCTCTGAAGGCATATTAGATGAAGAACTGAGGACTGGAAGAACAATAGGCAAGTTTGGGAACAATGCGCAGTCCTTTTAAAAGTTGGACAAGCGAAATAGATTAACACTTTGATGATGGGTATCTAAAATCATCAGAAAGAAGACCTTAAGCACCTCCTTCAATACGCACCTAAGGAAGTTACAGACCAAAAGGATTGGGGGGTGTCACAGCTGCAGGTGAGAACACCATGTTCAAAAGCAGTGCACCTGCATCATGCCCCCAGGTGACACAGACAGAGCGCTCCCGTGACCCCCCGTTCTCCTCCAACAGTCCCGCTGAGAAACTCTCCAGCCCCCTCCAGACGACAAAGGAGGGTGAATAGCAAATACTCATCTCTCGCAGTGATTCAGCCATTTTAGCTGACACTTTCCATTTCGCCCACTTAACGCGACCGAACACAATCGGTTTTCTGTAAAATTTGTACATGCGGAACATTATAAAAGAGAGTGAGGAGAAAAAAAAGGGGGGGGGGGGGCGTAAGAATTCCTGCCGTCAAAGTGACAGGAAGGATAAATTTAAGCCATCAGGAGATCTTCTAAAAAAATGGGGACATTGTCAGCTGAGAGGGCTGAGTGCCAAGTTCTCACTAAATCCTGACACTCAGGCGCTGTCAAGTTGTCTGAGAGAGTATCGGGCTGAGCTCCTCTCCACAGCGATTTCCTACACAATGGTTTACCAGCAACAGACGCTGCCCTATCTGTTACAATGGAGACCTTACCTAATTGCAGGAGAAGAAAAAAAATGTAGGAACCAAGTCAGTTAATAAACAGAGGAAATTCCAATCCTATCATGTGCTTATAAAGGGACAGGAATGTGCGTGCCTAGACAGGCACTGCTGAAGGCTGAAGACCAATCACACAGATCTACTCTGTGGAAGCTGCGTTATACTCACTTGAATTTGAAATTGCAGCCTTTTCTAAATGTGATAAAACTAACAGATGTGCGAGTCCTGTTTGGTGACACTTCGAACGCTCCTGCAACATCCTATTCCCTCTAAACCTAAGGCTGAATATTTCACACTCTCAGCCTTTGTACTCTGTTGTACATATCGTGTCATTCGACAGAAGAAAAAGCACTAATGCAAAATGATTAGCTAAAGTGTTAAGCCTGTTTTCTTATGACATTAACCTGAACTACCATGAGACCACGTGGCATGCGGCACAGAAAAGAATATATCGATTTTAAATATCTGCCCAAAATCACATATAAGACTTACAATATTCATGAGCATAGTGTTCAGAAAAGTGATTCAACAAAACCTTTGATCAATGGCATGGATAACACCTAAGGCACAGAAATCCAACTCAAATGTTTTTACATGTTCTGATACAACATAACATTTACTAAAATCCCTAAAAGAATTAGCCAAATTATTCGTATCCCTTGTATTAATGCTGAAAATTCTTTAGAGGTGCCCATCACCGCAAGTCCCACAGAACTATGACAAATTAAAGTCTAAACATTTTTTTTTTTTTTTTAAGTTATATTCTGTATGTACAAATTTTCTTTATACAGTGTCAAGGTGTATCACTACACATTCACGTTAAACAATAAAAGAAACCGAACAACAGCAAACGCACCTGTGTGTCAACACACAGCACAGTATAAAAGTGCTTCCTGTGTCAGAGGCAGACAGGAAAGAGCAGCAAAAACATTTTTAACATCACTGCTGATAATTAAATCAACCACAATGATGTACACAGTGGTAAAACACAGATCAAAACAAATTTAAATAACTGATAAATGATTTACGGCTTTATATTCAATATAAAGCAGACACAGACAAGACACTTTAATATAAAACAATTCCAATATTTTTAAAAGTGAGTCACTAGTAATATCCTAAATATTTGTCTACTCCAGTGTTTTAACCAAAGCACTGAAGGCTGTTCTAGAACTTTCACGCAAGGGCCTTTTCAGTTTATAACTGAATGTCAGCTGAGGACAAATGAGAGCAAAATTATCTGACATAAAAACCATGCAAACAGCAGCAGAATGAAAGCCCTACGAGCTTTCACGAGTAGCTACCTGATACCCAACACCAAAGCAGATGGTGTAGAGCCAATCAAATCTCTGATTGTTGCTGCTTGTACTGCTGCTGTGTTTTAA
Source organism: Chitala chitala (assembly GCA_025773905.1). NCBI lineage: Eukaryota > Metazoa > Chordata > Actinopteri > Osteoglossiformes > Notopteridae > Chitala > Chitala chitala. The sequence continues at coordinate 59,666 of JABJVR010046075.1, forward strand.
GATCTTGTGATTGGTAGAACAAAGCAGTAAAAAGGCAGTCTACAAATTCAAAACAGGTTACTCCTAAAATTCCCATAGATTCTTGCAGGTCCCTCTGGGGCCTGACGGTCAGACAGACTGAAATTCTCGCATCTGTTTACCATTTACAGTCATTTATACAGAAAACAGTTTATCAGAGAGCAGCTTGAGCTGCAGGCCGCATCAAACGGCATTCTTTCCGCGAGATATGTGGCGATTCAGGCCGATCGCTGAGTGTCTGTCAACACCGTTCTGGCCGAGGGCTCCGGAGCCTTTTGAAGTTCTCCATCTCACCTCGTCCGAGACTGTCGAACAGACGGCTCTCGTACCCCCGCAGCCTGAAGGGTGCATGTGAAGATACAATTAAAAAAAACCAAAGCCACTTTCTCTCCTCTCTAACTTTCTCTCCATCCTGCATTACTTCTGCGCCTCTCAGAGCCATACACGATTTGCCCGTGTTGCGTCTCGACGTGTCGATGCAGATCAGACTGTTTCACTTCCACCGGCGTAGGACGATGTCTCTACCTGCACCATGGCAGCTCTGCGCCAAATAAAATTTCTGTTAATGAAGCAGCCTTGCTGATCTGCACTTTACCTGTGCAAACAGATGTAGCAGCAGGTACGGTGTCGCGCAAAGAACTAACGATCAGTTCAGCAGGTGGGCCCCTGGTCACCGCTGTAGTGTGGTGGGAGTCCGACCCTCAGGGCACACGTGTTCGGACTGGGTTATTACGAGTCAACCGGGGACAGCAGCCTGGAGGCCCACACATAGCACTTTGTGAAAACATGTTGTAAACCTGTGCTGTTGCTTGCTCACTCACGCACCCGAGCGCCACGCCATACGCTAGCTGACACAGACATGACGGGGTACACATCAAGGTGGCACTGCACAGTGCGTTACTGGCAAAGCACAGCACAACACGATGATAATGTGTGATGAAAGAGAGTAAAACAGCAATATGATCGTATTGTAACACTAGCAGAAGTGACCTGAAAATCAGCACAACGTAAACACAACGAGGCATGCAAACATCGCCTAAGCACGCAGATCTGACTGTGGCACGTAAACAAACTGGGGGATATGCAGCTCGTACATAAAAGCGGAACGAGACACACATGAGAAAACGTTTTTCAGCGCTTACGCAACTGGGAAATAGTGCGTTCTCTGCCTTATTATTTAATGGCTGTGTAAAATAAGAAGATGAAAGCAGAGTGGGGCATATGTGAACAGTGGTTACTGTCGTGTTCTTGCAGGAGCCCCACACACGTCCACATGTGTCTCAAGTTTCTGAACTTAGGTAGCTCATCTAACATCAATTATCAAGGACCCCCACATGTTACATACACAGCTGTCCGTTTCTCTGCCTGTATAAAACACTCAGCCTCATAATGGAGCCTTTTCAAAAATGCTTCAGGTAGAACAGGCGCCCTGTCATTCGATCAGGATGACCAGGGCGTTTCAATAGTTACAATAATAGTAAATCAAACGAGAATAATCCTACATGCCAGCAGTGCAGACTGTTGAAAGGCCACAGACTGCCTTTAACACACACACTTCATTGTATTTACATATACTTTTTCATTTGTCCGTACAGGGCATCACCATAAGGGTGGGGGGCCAAGGTGTCTGCCAACCAGGATGCAAGACATGGGAAAGGGGAAATTAGTACGCTAAGAATTGTACCACTTCTACATTCAGACAGATTCAGTTTCAGCCCAAACACCATAAGTTCATGTTTTGAAGTGTATTTATATTGTATAATTAGCTTATAACAGAGACTGGTAAATGACTTTAACATGTGGCATTAGGTATGGGAAAACAGAAATATAACTATAGATTGCACAGATTTTGTTTACCTTTGAATATATTTGCAACTGAATCAGTAGGACTTTGTTTTTTTTATTTTCAGGGCTGACAGTTGTCATGAAACCCAATCTATTCTCGCAAAAAGTAACAACCGCACACCACAATCTGATATAACAGCAGCGTGCTGGCAGGAGACCGCATGCAACTCATCACTGTCACCAGATAAAATCAGGTTTTCCTTACAGTATGATAAAGCAATATTAGCTACAACAATAATACCTCGACTATTTATTGGAGTGGCACGTGCTGCCAGACACGTATGTACACAAAGACAATGAGAGAGATCGGTGGAGAGACTCTGCAGTCTAGCTTAGCGCTGAGAAAGTTTATCTGTAAAAATAAACACAAAAAAGGTCCCTGATGGGAAAATCAGTGCAGCGTTTCAGGTTTGCTATTATTTTTGCCCCCACCTCCAAGCAGAACCTCCCAGATGGGTTCTTTATGGATGGTTTTTACACATTTTATTTCCACCACAGAGTCCCTACACCTCCCTTCCAGTGACTGTTTCTTCTTACAGACTGACATGGTGGGGGGGTATGGACAGATCAGCACCCTAAAGGAGCTGAAACTGAAACTGCGACTCGAACCACGAGGGGCAGTAATCGTGCCACATGTGCCCACACAGCCCCGTCACGCAGATCAGCGTCATGCAGATCAGCATCTCTCTCTGCAAAAAATTGTCGAAAGCATCTAACAAATTCAACAGAACAAGACTGCTATTGGCAGGCAATAAAATACACAAAACCAATAGGGGGAAACTGGAATGAAAAAAGTGTGAACTGTTATCCTTGGTGAAAAACTGATGGCAGAGACCGCTCGAGTCTGCAGTGCACGGACAGGAATAACCAGATAATTAGCAGAGGCCGAGAGAAACAGAATGATAAATGAGGATACCACTGAAGTCATTTCTATCATCAGAGACAATTACAGATTTTTTCTTTTTTTTGTTCCAAGGTGATGTTGGGGGTCACAGGGGAAGATAAGGATCCCGAGTGTATCACGGGTTGTTATTTTCAATTACGATTGTCTTCTTGGGGTAGGCCTTGAGGCAGGGGACTCCAAACTGGGACATTATCTGAGCACACGTAAGGTAAAGCATGCAAATGAAATGAGTGAAATCGACACGTTGGGCCCGGCTGCAGCGCACGGTGGCACAAAACGCTGACAGCAGATAAGGTCTGATCTGATGGCGCCGACAGCAGTACGCAGGCCCTCAATAATTCTCCTGTGGGTTAAAAAAAAAAAAAATAAAAAATTAAGCATGAAATTTTTCAGAACCGATTTAAGTAATCAAAACAACAGAGGGCATCATGGGATTACAGATACTGAGTGATATTACAGAGAGCGCTTTCGTTAAACGGTCCATATAAGGCAACGACATTAAGTCGTTACTCCTGACATTCCTCCTTTCTTTGTAGCTTCACACAGGGGATCGCAGTTAGTGTTCAGCAGGGGAATCTGAGGCACAGCGCAGCGATAAAGTCTTCATTTCCTTTCCCCTCTCCCCCATTCTTTTCTTCTATAACGGAGATGCTTTCCTGACCTCTGATCTTCCCGAGTGGGTGGCAGCCTCAGTACAAAGTTCTTTAAGAACCCCAGACTGGGCCACGTGGGGGAGCAGATGGTGCTGGGTTACTCCTTCACCTTTAGCTGGGTAAATAAGGCTCTGTGTCGCAGCTGAGTGCAGCTGTCCTGCAGCTCCACATGCAGCACTGAGGACTACACATGAGCACCCTGCTCAGGTCTTCATCAGCCCTGCCTTGCACCCCTTTGGTCAGAAATTGGACATAAAGTGCCGACAGTAGTGACCCTGTGGGAACAAAACGCCTCAGTATAACCCACCCTGCCCATCCCCTCCAAACCTCCATACTGCCAGCGAGTGCAATTTGTTCCTTCCTCCAACACCATCTTTGGTTTGGATCTCAAGCCTGTACCTCATTTGTCTTTGTTAGGGTCCAGCCAGAGTTGACAGAGTCAGCACTTCAGATCCTAACCCTTCGGATGCTCTTCTACAATGTTCTGTGAAGGACTTCTAATTTTCACCCAGTGGTTCAGTTAAGCTTGACCCTACCAAATGTAATTAAAACCATCCACTGGTTTCAGTGCGGATGCTCAGAAAAGTAATTTCTCAAAATAATGACAAAAAACTTAAGCTAATAACAGCAAGCATGAAACACATATCAGTAAAAACAGGATAAGATGGAAACTAAAATCTTGTATACAACAGACACATACATGCATGCACGCACATACACAGACTTGTATATACACACGCACGCACACACAGCCACACACACACAGCCACACACACACAGCCACACACAACCAAACAGTTTTTTGTCTTACATGCACACATGCACAAAGTCTTTACATCAAGGTAATGGACAGCAAACGTGCACACGCGCACGCACACACACACACACACACACACACACACACACACACACACACACACACACACACACACTTTGTATCAAGGTAATGGATAGCACACATACACACAAGCCCTGAGACGTAACTTTAATAAGTCACTCTCTCCCTACAGTGGCTGGTTGAAACGCCAGCCAACAGCCTCCATGTGTGATTGATCAGCAGAGCCCCGGGAAAAGTGGCTGAGCAAGCAGCCAAGCCCTTCCTGAAGCTCCAACTCCGGAGGGGGGGGTCTCCATCTCTGGGGGCGGCTGCAGGGTGGGGGGTCTCCATCAGGATGCCTCTCTGTCCAATGCCTCCTCATTCATGGGCAGACTGGCAGCCACTCCACTCCCTAGTCATCACAGATAACCGCAGCGCTTTTCAACCAGCACCATCACACATGCTGGAGTCAAATGGAAAGTCGGCTTCTAAAGCTGAAGCTAGATCTCACACGGAGAACCCAAAACCCTGTAATTCTAAGCATTATAATTAAACGTGATTATATGTATGGTGCAGCACAATACGTGCCTGATTTTGGTTTCATCACTGATGGAAACACAACTTTATGGCACTTGAGAAACAGAGCAGATTTAACAGGAGGAATATGCTGCACTTCAGCTCCTTCACTGTATGCCATTGGATATGCAGGTCCACCGTTCCCTCCCCTATCAAAATAAAAGCCACCAAAGACCCACTTCTGATGGAACATGGACCAGATAGGACTGGACTGCAATTCAGCATGACCAGTCAGCATTCATTACAAACTCAATCATATTAAAAAAACACAACTGACACAACTGTTTCAATAAATCAATAATGATGGAAAATGCACTAAATAACGTAGACTATTCCTATTAACTTGCAATTACAAATACAAGAATACTGTAAACTTGTGTGACATATAACCTTGAATTACATGACTTTAAATCGAGGAGAACCTTTTGGAGCCTAACTAACCAACACCCAAAAGCCCAACCCAATCTCCCCCCTTCACATCAAAAATTTGAGGCTGTATTTCCAGCACCAAATCAAGAATTGACACTATCTGGGCTACTAAGATGATCACAAAACTGCAACTTCTTTTGGGTTATCTGTGTTTCTGTCAACCAGCTACAGATCTGTCAGACAGAGAACAGGGGGAGGTATCACCGTGGACACTCACACGAATGACTAAAGTGTCCCAAGAGATCAGAGAGCACGAGACCGTGTGAAATGTTACCTCAGACACCAGTGGAAACACAAGATGCCATTAAAACCACGCTTATCCCTCACAACGGCCATTTGGCTAGATCACCGTGTCAAATCAGGTGGATTTACAAGTCTCCCATAAGCCCTCTGTGGATTTTCCTCAGAGAATTTCTGCTAAGTTCTTCCTTCAACAAACGACTCAAGGAAACCAAGTAGGTGATAAGCTGTTAACACATCTGGAGTATCAGAACAATGTAACTGCTGAGCCACTGACTAACTTGTGTTGGCTTATATTTATCCTACTACTTGAATAAATAACCAGTATTGCAATTTTATTCAAACCATACTGACAATGAATCTAAATAAATTTAACAAGTTACAGTTTTCATGTTGTTCTTGTCCAGTGCCCAGAATGTTATAAAAGAATTCATAGCTTATAAAAACAATCAAGTTTAGATTCAAGGACACTGATACTACTAATTCAAGCTGTCACATAAACAGTAACCATAAACGTGTCATTCTTTTCTCAACCCAAGACGCAGAGAAACCATGATCCATCAGGCAACCCGGATCAAAGGAATCCATGTCATTCTCCACCAGGGGAGAAAAAAAAAAAATCTTTCTCTCTCTCTCTCTCACACACACACACACACCTGTCACACATTACACGAGACACCGCTCAAGGACAGAGTGCACATTGCTGCCAGTTACTTGACCAATCATGTCCATTTATCTCTTGGCTGAGGCCAAAGGACACAGAAGTTTCTGGTGTTACTGAAGGGATGACTGCAGTGAAAGAGATGACTGACTATAAGCTGCTGCATGAAAAGGTGCAGGCCAACACGTTCGCCCCGGATGGATGACCAGTCTCTGCCCCTTTTCGTCCGCCGAATGTTTAAGAACGTGGCAGATTTCCCGATATATTGACGCTTGGGCACGTATTAATAGGAAAAGCTGAATGTATTCTTTTCCAGCAGGAGGACAGAAACTGTTTTGCTTCGATTACCTTGCGGAACGCGAGCTGCTGCTCCCAGGTCGCCCTGGATTTTAAATGATGAATATTACACAGCGGCTCACGGCTCTCATGGACTCCGCATAACAACGTATGCTTTCTGTTTACAGCTACAAAGGAGCAGCACATGAAAAGGGAACTGGAACAAGACAGGAGAGGAGAGAAGAGAATCACGTCCTAAGGGTGTGAAGAGAGAATCATTTACATTCAAATTTAGCAGCTTGTTTCTAGGGACAGAGGCTGCCTCCATTTCAAATTGTGCCACGGCACTGGAACCCAATTCTGTTTGCCTAGCAGCTAAAAAGGCATACAGGCATTCCTTTACAGCATTATAAACAAAAAGCATACCAAAAGTGACAGCATATCCCTTCCACATCCCTTTACAAAAAGAAAGCATGCTAAAATCATTCATTGTGCTAAGATGTTGTGTTACTTGTTCAGGAAACTGCCTGTAAGACCAAGTTCTTGTAGACAGTACAATGCATTGTAGTAGAATATTTTTCCAACAATAAAACAAGGCTTTGTGCACAGCTTTTCCGCCTAAGCTCGTGTTTTCATTCTGCTGATGAGCAGCACGAAGCTTAAAGATTCCGTTCTGGTCTGGCCCATCAGACCGTGAGCGGTCGAATATGCACATGCAGCCTTCTCGCACTCTCATAAATCTCTGTGATGGCCAGCGACGCTTGCAGACGCACCTCAGAGCAGCAATATGTGCGAGAGGCGCGGGAGGCATTAGACTATGTTTAGCTTTGTCTACAGGGGACCGATTCCCGTGCCACCTGGATCCACTCCGAGTCCGTCCCTCGAGTTCCGTAACAGGCCGTCTGCAGCAGACTGAATGCTCACAAAGGCCGGGCGTGCGCTCTTTCAGGCTGAGCCTTCGCTCCGTGCCAGGGCAAGGCAAACATTCTGCTCAGCACAAATGATGGAGGAAGCGAGGGACTAAATTACTTCCACTTGCAAAAGCTTCACCATCACGCCAATGAAGCTGATGCAATCAACACCGGTGACGAGGAGAAGCTGCCTGGCAAGGAGTGCATTGCTGATCTACATGTCGCACATGGTGCCTCCTGACATCTGAACAAAATCACAATGGAGACACCCCGGTTTATAGATGACAGGTGGTTTAGCCATGATCCATTAAAACACGGTTTTGACATTAAGCTTAAAACACAAATGTTAAGCTTTAGTACAGACAGTCATAAACACACCGTGTCAATCAGACAGGAAGCTGTGCGAGTTCCCAGATTACATGCCCCCCTTACCCCAGTCCACAATGTTATGTACAAATGCGCTGTCTGGAGTATCCACCTCTGAGGTGGTGATCATTAAATGGACAATGCATCACTTTCTTGACTAATGGCGCTCCGCTGTAAGCAGATGTCAACATATGAACTACACCAATAACAGAGCCTGCCAAACTGTACCCAGATATCATGCACATGCTTTGAAAGGGAAATGTTTTGCATTTCAGCATCATAATGCATCTTTCTTAGTGCTCTGAAGTGTTCTGCTACTTCCATGGCACAGAGAATTCAGCTCTACTTGTCCAGTGTTAGAAGTGTATCGGGTCTAACTCTCACAAGTTCCGATAGAAAAGCAGCGAGCTGCAGTGACACGAGACTAATGCACGAGATCAAAGCGGACGATGCCAGCGGGCGCTGCTGAAAGGTTATTAGGGCTAAGAGCGGAACCGGTCCAGTGTACAGTAAACTGAACACTGCTTAACGTGGGGTGACGGAAAAGTCTCTTAAAATCCGGCTCCCTGTGGCGCATGCTGACTGCTGAACATCTGAACCCTCTTCAGTTAGAGCCATTACTTTGCATGAATGTTGCATAGGCAGCGCCTCGCTACAGTTTAAGTCCTCTCGTATATAAATACGTAAAAATGACAGCGGCTGGAAAGGAACCGTGAGTGGGACCCGGTTTCAGTAACGAGCGACTCGCTCGTGGCCCGGCTCTGAGAATCCTCATCAGAACGTGCACGCTGCTATTAGCATCCCTGCCCTAAACCCTCAACCCCTCCCCTTCTGAAAGACAGATCAAAGCTCAACAAAGCAGGCACGCTCTTATCGACACACTTGCACATAAGCACACGCGCGTGCAAAAAGCACCACGGCAACCGAGACAAGAAGAGGCAGTGGCAGGGAGTGTCTTGCTCTCCGGGGGGGGGGGGGGGGCGGGGGCCGGAGGGGGGGGGGGGGG
>JABJVR010046076.1:0-30251 GCA_025773905.1 Chitala chitala
TACAAGCATTTATTACCTACCTGTCCCCCCCCCCCCCACACACACACACACACACACACACACACACACACACACACACTCACTCTGGCTCACTATGAGGCAGTGTTTACTTCCATCTGCACCAGGGACTACCAGAAGGTGTGTGTGTGTGTGTGTGTGTGTGTGTGTATGTGTGTGTGTGTGTGTGTGCGCGCGAAGAGCAGGTTGCTGGAAATGATGGGAGAGTCCTCTTCATTTAGGCTTGCAGAACAAACGAATGCTATAGAACGCTAGTATCGGGTCACTAAGCTGTCTCACCTGTAGTCCCAAGACTTCCCTCGATCCCCGTGTTATCCTGCTTTACAGAAACTGAAGCTCATTTTTCACCTTTTATGGTTCTGTATGTCCAGCTACATGTTTTTGTAAATTTTTTTTTTTTAATATAACATCCCTTGCATGAAACAGGTCAAATATCCATGCCTGTCCCGTGTCTTTACAACGCCAGACGTCATGCTAACTGTGCAATAACTGTACATCAACTGTGTGCTCTTACTTCGTTGATGCTAGTATCGTATCTATTGCTGCTGTTACTCACATTGAGGCATATCCGATATAATTTACGTCGGTAAAGAGGTAGATTCACAGTTTTTGCTTTGTGATAATGTTGAATTATAAGTCCTTTTCTCCAGGCTTGCGGTTATAAAAAAATGTTTCATATAAAATCATTTAATTGAATTGTTATATTATGCTCTTTGTATATATAGGATCTTATACAGAAAGGTCAAAATGCACAATTTTTTAATGTTTTGTTGTATTTTGTGAATGTAGCCTTGGTTAGAAGAATTCTCATATTGCTGATGAATACAAATTGCTGATAATAAGCTGATATCTAGTGTTTGCATCAGATGGCCATGGTAGAAGCTCCCACACTCGAACTGAGACATTCTGTCTGCTCTGATTGAGTACAGAGTCGTGCGTCGCAGTGCAGCAGGTGTCCTGGTGAAGTTAAGGCAATGCAGAAAACAGCTGAAAACAAAGGAATGTCCTCACTGTACTTTCACTTCTGTGAATTTATGAAGGTGATGTGTCAGTAAAGGGCAGAGACGGTGCCCGTTAGCAGTATTTTTAAAATACGCATGGTCTCCCATAGCAACACGTGTCACACGGTTCATACAAGGATGTTAACCACCCCTTACACCCACCATTTTGTACTCAATTAATTTAATCAGGATGACTTTGCCTTGATTAAATTCTCTTTGGAGTGCCGGGGCTCATCTGCATGCCCCCCCAACCTGTGCACGACCACATAGGCCGCCCCCCCAACCTGTGCACGACCACATAGGCCACCCCCCCAACTACACACACAAAGTTGTGTCAGCTTTCCTGCAGTGTGTCTCAGGAAACACTCCTATGACAGCAAAATCCTGTAAGCAGTAAGTTCTCCGATGAGAGTGCTCAAACTCTGCCTCTCACCGCACCTCGCACCCCGTCCATTTCTGATTCGCCGGTGCCGTGATTTGTCATCTGTTGTCGGGGTCGCCCCCTTCCTCACTCGCACATTCGCTCTCACACCCATATTTGCTCCTAATTCGGTAAGGCATGGGCTTTACATGCCTTAACGCTTAGCCTTTCATCGAGGGGCTGTTGGCTTTTTTATTCACCTTGTCATGTCATTGTTGACCTGATGTGGCGTCGAAATGGACAGGAGCCACATCTCTCGCTCAAGCAACCAATCAGAGAAACAGAAGACAAAGTGATGATAAGGAGGCCACACTGTTGACTGCAAAAACTATGGGAGCCACGCTTTCCTGCCCAGGGTACAGTCCTAAAAGCCGACTGAGCTGTTGAGATGAGTGAGCTGGAGACACGCACTGAATGGCTGGAGATTCCTCAGTATGAGACGCAAGCGTGACCAGGCATACTTTTCTGGACATTTCCATGACAACACAGGCAGGCCTCCTTTGCTACAGTGCTCTGTTATGCTCCCTTTGGGACTCTGCACAATGGACGAGTTCCTGAAGCACGCTGTTTGTTTCTGTAACATTCATAAAAATTCCAACCAACAATACGCCTGCCTGCTATTTGCTGTACATGCAGAATACTGATGAAATGCAATCATATATGTGCATGTAATTGCATCTCATCAGTCTTTTTCATATGTTATTAGGGAGAAAAGACATTTGTACATACAGGAGCACTTCAAGTTCTTTTTAAACAGTACATTGTGTGGGTTGTATCAGCATAAAGCATTAGCCTGTTCTTTTTTACCCCTTTGAACAGATGTTTGTCACTTCAGTGTACAAACTGTGTTTGAACAAGCTATGGGAAGCAGAGATCAAAGCTGTGCTGGGAATCTGCTTTTTCTCTGAGCAGTCTAAGGAACAGGGAGGCTCTTCAATGTTTTTTTTTTGGGGGGGGGGGGCTCGTTTTCATGGTTGCAACACAAATAAAATGAGGAAAAAGCCGGGAGCAGTCAGTGTGAGGCCTGAGTTAAAAAGGCAAGGCTCAGTGTTGCTGTGGGAAGGAACTGAATGTTTTGAAGTTTTTACAGTATGCATGGAGAGTGTGTGAGAGAATTATGATTAGTATGGACAATGTTCCATGTCTGTGAGCAACAGAGCCCTTAGTATAGCGTAGTACAGTTTTGTCTTACACAGAATGTGACTTCGGGTTAAGGAGAAAGTATTCAGTGTTTGTGAGAAGAAGAGGCTTTTGTATAGTGTAGCACAGTGTGGTTTTCTCTTACATGTAATGTGGCTGCTGGTTTAAGGGACAGCATTCAGTGTGTGAGAGTCGAACAGCCTTTCCTCTAGTGCACAGTAGTACTACATTGTGTTACATACAGAGTGTGATATCTAACTATAGCGGCAGTGCTCAGAGCCTGTGAATAAGACTAATATAGACAGCTTTACTGTATTTAATCCAGTTCATTTCTCACTGGTCCACTGGAAAGAAGAAGTGGTTCATTTTAGCTTGTCCAACTGAGCTCATCCCTGCAGGCCAGCTTTAACGGGCATGGGAACAGCGACCAAGTTATGGGCTAGAATGACAAGCTGATGCTGTGTTGCCAAGAGGAACGGTACCAAAGCGGTCCAGCTGCTCAGAGTTGGACACCTTCATTGCGCCGTCCTCTTCAATCTCTAGCTCAGCTCTGCAGTATTGCAGTGTCGCTACTGCCCGAAAAGGGCTCAAAACCCCATGACTGGAGGATTTTTTGGCCCTGACAGGAATACTTTCACTTCATTTAAGTTGATGCATACCAAGGTACCAACAGTTATGTAAAAATTGCATTCAGCTGACAAAGAAATAGCAAATTATGAGAAAATATTCTATGCATCTTTAAAAAACAAGTATATCAACAATGCCTAAAAATAAAATACTGAGTTCCATTCTACTTTATTTTTGCCATTATAGTTTATAAACTGTTTCATGGTCAAATTATTTTATGAACTGCAAGGACCTTACTTCCTTTATTTGTGGTGGTAAATTATCTTGTAATAACAGTTAAATAAATTGTTTAATACTCCCATTTCATAATGGTTTGTTGTTTATCACCTAATGCCTAATTTCATTCATTTGGCTTCGTTAGGAACGAGAATTACAAGTGTGGTTTTAGACAGACGTAATAATGTTTTGCCATAATGAAAATTGTTACTAATTTGAATAATGACATTTTAGATGTCATGATCTGTCAGTTTTACTGTTACCTTGTTTCAAGTTGTACCCAGTGTTTTAGTATTTAGCTTTGGGACAACTTTTATTATCCAGTTTTGTCTCTAGCTATAAATTGTTTTAGTTTTTCTCTTTCTCTCCCTCTGTCTCGCTCTCACTCTTTCTCTCTCACTCTCTCTCTCTCTTTCCCTCTCTCTGTCTTACTCTCTCTCTCCCTCTCTGTCTCACTCTCTTTCTGTCCCTCTCCCGCTCTCTCTCTCTTCCTCCCTCTCTCTTCCTCCCTCTCCCGCTCTCTCTCTCTCCCTCCCTCTCTCTCTCTCTCCCTCTCTCTCTTCCTCTCTTTCTCTCTCTCTCTCTCTCTATCTCTCTCACACACACACACACACACACACATTCACCATTCACTGTCCACCAAAATAACTTAGTTTCTACAGATTGTCCTTCCTCCAAATTATGACAGACTTGAGCAAGGATATTGTGCCATCATTGATAATTAAATGGACTTCTGGTAGTTGCTGAGACATCCAGTACAGTTCAGAGGATTTATAGTTACTTCTAAAAACACAATTTAATTTTCACAAAACTGCATTTTTTTCTTTTTTAGTGTTTTTACCTTTATTGCAGCTGTGGCTGCTGGTTCAGGTATGTTCACCAAACTTAACTGGTTTAGTTTTCCCAGGTCTGCTGGGAAAGGCACTATATGAAAATAACTGAATTGTATTGGATTGTATCTGACATGTATGAAGAGGGTTGAGTTTGGGATTAAGTGCCTTTGTATTCTTTACACAGTTTAGATAGAAGTGAACAAAAGAAAATTCTATTAATACCAAGAAGGACTGACCTCCAGTGTCTGGAAGTCAAAGCCCAAGTTACAGTCCCTGAGACCATTCTGGAAACCACATCCCTTACACTGTACGGGTAGCAAACACAAAATGTTCTAATGATTTTAAAAATAAAACTAGCTTTTGGTTGGCAGTTGGATCTGTGGTTTTGTCAAGGCACAGCACACAATAGGTGTAAAAATGCGATCTGATTGAGCATCTGCCATCCTCCTCAGCTATTATTTCATGAAAACCTTCAGTTTTACTTATTCATTCCCCGAATATCTGCAAAACAAGCCATAAACAACTAGAGGAACCTGTAAAATACACACACACACATTAATAATGGTCCTGGATGAGACCTTTTCCTTAAATCACAATTTTGCAAGCAATATGTGACATTTTTGCTGTTCTCTGCATTTTATATAGCTGTATAATGTCCTATAGGAAATCACCTTTTTCCCATATTGGTAATCGACAATTAAACCAAAAGCCCCTTTTTCTCAAATGAATTCTACCTTTGTTGATTTTTTTTTTCCCAAAAAGGAAAATTCAAGAATATTTTTTTGGTTGCTCTCAGCTGTAATATCAAAGCTTCTTTGTGTTTTGGTCCAGAGACAAAGAAGTCCTCTGTCTTTTAATAAAGCTAATCAATCAGGTTAGCAATCAGCCAAATTGAATTTGAAGTAATAAAAAAGGTCCAGGGTGAAAGGAATGGCTTTAACACTTTGACACTTGAAAGATAATAATTCCTGCCAGTCTGTGATAGCAGAGCGAGTGGCGAGTGCTCGCTCTCCTCAACATGAAAGCTGGAAAGATCAAGGCTTCTGAAAAATAAAGCAGCATCTTGGTTTGCACTCTGCATTTCCAGGATGAAGAGAGCTCCTTGCCCTCATTCGATTAAGATGAGGGGTAACCCCTCCCGCCGAAATGAAGGCCGAGTTAAATTTCCTGACCTGAAAAGGTGTCACAAGAGTCAGTAAACTGTCAGTGCCCCCGTGCACCTTTTCACCAGGTACAAGAATAGACATTCCAGGTGACGTGAGGCAGCAGGGAAAGTGACAGCTCTCCTCTCACAGAATATGAGCGTGGAATTTTAATTTTTCACTCCGTTCACATTCGCACAGAATGCGACTGATTTATAGAATCCAATGGAGTTCTGATCCAGCTCTGTTTTAATGCCTGACATTAGCCAGCCTGCTGTGATTAGCAATATTACAGGGCTCCTTATCCATGTACTTTTAATAAGCACTTAGTCGAATTAGGTCCCAGAGCCAAGGCTGGGATGGGCAGGCCATGAGGAGAGGTGCTCCCTGAAAAGAATGCACTTTTATTGCAAGCCACTTGCATATAATCCAGCACACACAGTCACTTGGGGCAATTTACAGTAATCGCTGTGACTGTAAGGGGAAACCAGGGTAGCCATAGGAAGCCCACAAGGTGAGTGCTAAAAGTCCAGTCACACAAATCTGGGGCCAAATAAAAATGCCTACGCATTGGGGGTACGAGGCGGCAATGCTACCTACCTCATCTCCATATAAACCATGGAATAATAGTCTGTTATTCTTAACCTTCAAACTTTGCTACATTTACAGGGCAGGTAGGACAACAGCAATGTTTAGTATTCCACTTCTACTTCTCAGTTAGATCATGGAAAGTTAGAGAATTATAAACGAAATGACAGTCATGGTGGCACGGTGGTTAGCATCGTTGCCCCGCACTTTCAGGCCTGGGATTCCCGCCTTGGGTCTGTGTGCGTGGAGTTTGCATGTCCTCCCTGTGCTTGGTGGGTTTTCTCCAGGTTCTCCGGTTTCCTCCCGTGTGCCCTGTGGTGGGTTGGCACCCTGCCCTGCACCCTGTGCCTCCTGGGATGGGCTCCAGGCTTCCCGCAACCCTGACTTGGACAAGCGGTGTAGACAATGGATGGATGGATGACAGGCATACAAGTATTTTTAACTGGAGCCAAAAACATTGTGGCAGCAACACGATTCTCATTCTGAAAAGCTATTTTTTTAAACATGAATGAAATTACTGGAGAAAACCCCAGGATGGAAATATAAAGTTAATCTAAAGTGTAAATGTTAAAAAAGGGAAATGGTAGAGAAGCCAGGGGCCCTGAGATAATGCAGATGGCAGTTCGTGTCTGGCTTGGATGAAACGCGTACGCTCACTGGTCATGCGTTACGGAAACATATCAGGAGATGTACTGAGGCATGAGTGCGAGCGTGCTCAGCATCACCCGGGATGACCTGCTTCTCAAGGAGTGTTTTCATGTGTTGATTAGCGATAAGGACAGCAAGTAGCGCTACCTGCCCTAGATCAGACCAACCGTCTCACGAAGGAGTTGCAGTCCAGCTGCTCTTATATACCGTTCTGCTATCCTCATGTAGATCTTCTGGGCATTTGTGCTCTTGGCCACCTTAAGTGAGATTCATGCTGAATAATCTCTAACTAAGAGGTAAATGTGTTGTGAGGGAGGCAGGCGAGATGTATGATTTTTCAGATGGCTGAGACACATCGAGACATGCCGCCGTGTACGTCTTCACTCACTGTGGACACCTGCCTGTGGGTGTCCACGCTGCTCAACTCTTAGCGCAAGAACAGTGGCTCCCTCCCTTGTCTCTGTTTTCTTTAGCAGATGCCTCTTAATACAGCCAATCAGAGTGCTGCATCTTTTAACGGTTACCAGTGTGTTATGTCCTGCGTGCACCTCACACACACTCAGACAGGAACATTTACATACACTGACCCACACAGTTCTGCATTTTCCTCTACAAATACTTCTTAACTGTAAAAAAATATGGTTATTCTGTTGAAGTTTGATTAACTAATTATTTTTCTTTGCCAGACCTTTAATGTGCCGCACTAACTGGTGCATACTAAGTGAAATATAGCATATAATGGTCATTAGTAATACAGCTGTTTAGGAATCCTTACATTTATTTTTTACATTAAGACACAGGTGTTTACTAGCAAGTAGATTATTGTGTGACAAAGTGAACCAAATTTATAGTCCCCCTGGAGATAAGTAAAACTGGGCAGAACTTTTGATCCAACAACATACAGCTACAAAGAGTCCCACAGGTGAAAGTTGGGAAATGTTCTGTTTATCAGTGACCTTTCAAAGCTTTTTTACAGATTTCAGTTGAATCACATATTGAATTTGCTGACGTAAAGAATTTTCAAGGATATTTGACTTGGCTGAAAACAAGAGGCGGGAGAATAAGACCAAAGTGTGTTGTAAAAGCTGACTTCACATGGGAAACGCTGCATGTTAGTTTTCTGTTTCTGGCCTCACCTTCATACACATTTCTACAAAAAATAAGAGATAATATTAACCACATGAAAAAAATCTTGACACATTAAAGTCTTAACAAGATGAACAGTTTTCATTAAATCATAATTTGTAGACTGTTGGAGGGTTAATTTTCCCATATGGAAAGTAGTGTCATTTAAAGTGTTTAACCCATTTTCGGTTTACTAACCAAATCCAACACCCCATTTCCTTTATGCCTGCCCATTGAAATTTAGACACTATCCATTCTAAAATTGTTACTATAATCAGAGTGTTTTAGAACACATGGGCCTTCTGTCTGGCAGTGCTCATTACTGTGAATAAATGTCCTCCATAATCACATGGCATTGTGAAAAGCCATGTACAAAATTGTTAAATGATCATTTTTGCAGTATAAACAGAAAAAGCAGTTATGTAAATTAAATGGAATGCACTGCATATAGTGTAGAGGAAGCAATAAAATGTATCTTACACAAAATACAAATTTGGATAATAATATGTATAAATAATGCTGAAAAGCAGGCTTTGAATTTATAAATTTAAGGTTTCTTCCTTCTAACAGGTGAATGTTGTTGTTACAACCGCAATGGTGATTAAATCAGCAAGATATCTTTGAACTTGGTATTACATCATCAAAACTCCCAACAGGTATAACTATTACCACAGCCATGGGGATGGAGAAATTGTAACTAAACCCCTGTGTTTTAGTCCTTTTCATAGATAAAAACAAGCTCACATCCAGAAAGATGAGACTTTACTGCTAGAACATAATTCTCAGTCTTCAAACATCTCATGAAAAATGGCACAGCTGGATCTACAAAACAGATCATTGCAGGGCCTTTGTATTTTATCTGCATTTTGCAAAACACAGAATGTTGTACTGGAAGATGTCACATATACATTTTCTCTGGTTAATCACAGGCAGTATAAAATCCCTTTCTGATTCAACCTATTGATGTCTGAGGTGCTGTTTGGTGCTGCTGTATCAGTGTAATTCAATTTATGTTTATATAGCGCCTTTTACAACAATGTGCCTCAAAGCGCTGTTTTAAGGCATGCTTCAGACAATATTTTGGACACAGTCATATACCTTAACATCAGTTGTGGTCATTGGTTGTGTGGTTTTATATCATGTTCCCAGGTTCACTTCCCTGTCGTTTTCCTAAAAGCCAGCTGAAGGCCAATCTTACTGGTTACTTGGAGTTTCAGACTTCCCAAATAGATCGACACCTGCTGATCTCAGAGGCTTGCCTTGGCCATGTTAAGGCAGAATAGTGAAAACGTAGGTTCCAGACACAGACACCACACTGGGAGATCCTGCCAGTCTTGTTAGCTTCTCCTGATAAGCCACCCTCTTTGGTGACTATTTCCTCTGGGTGACAGGTGTCAGTGTTTTGGTCAGAACTGTCTGCTTTCTCCTTCTTCATCACTGCCAAAACACACAAAATGTTTTTGTTCCCCGTTTCTCACGATGCACTGCAATTCAGAACGTAGAAGCTGAACGAATGTTTAATGCAAAAATTGAAAACACAGTACATGTGCCAAAACAGTGTTGCTCATAAGCTACCAGCAATCTGCTGTACAGAATCCCAACAACTGTTTTCAGTTTGAGTACACTCATAAATATCTTCACTGCCGATTTTGAATTTGTGTATATGATTATCTTATAATACTCAACTTGCCAGCTACATTGCAGTAGGTTTATATCTGAAGTATTTCACATCAAAACAAGTGTGCCATGTGGTCACACGTGCTGTTATGGCTGTACATGTGTGTGCCATGTTTATTAAGGTACCCCAGCACTGTGCTATGTGTGTCTGCATGAGTAATCAGCAAGGCCTCCTTAGTTAAGCGTTAAATGTGAGGCACAGTGTTAGACCATTACATTTAGCACACGTTATCTGCCAGCTTTCCCATTTGACGCAACACTTCCCCACCTTTCCTACCCCGTGATTCATTTGACGCAGTGTTAATGCCATTTTTGAAAACATGCTATTCACGTTTCTCTTTTGTAAGTTAACTATGTAATGAAACCACATGACTTTATTGTGCTGCCAAGCATTTGGAGCGTGAGGTTGTCTGGCCAATCAGCTTCCAGGAGGCAAACCAATTAATTGGTGCCTAATTCTGCTAATGACCAAAAAAACAATGGAATACCCAGTACAATCTGATCTAAGCTCCGGTCTTTCCTGTCATGTTTCCTTTAGAACTGGTATTGCATTTCCACCGCCCCATCCCCAGTCATATTACTTTTCGAGCAAAACATTAAATTGCTGTGGGACTCTGTGGATTAACGTGTGAGTTTGTGAAGGTTCCATGACAGGATAATACACAATTCAAGGTATATGAGATATATGCAACTGACCATTATTTAGAGATGCTCATAATCAAGATATTCTTGCATAACAGGTGACTGAATAAGAGAGAAGAAACAGAGTAATTGGATTTAATTAAATTGGTCAGAATAAATGTAACAATGAAAACTGTCAAATAATGCAATATATAATGGGAAAAGAGGCTGGTATGTCCAAGGAAGTGACGGACCTTTCATTGTACCAGACGTCTACCATTTCTATAAAAAAACTGATTTTCAAATGAAAATGTGAAAAGCATACAGATTAATTACTATTATATCTCACTTGTCAGTCTGCTCATCTGAAAGGGGGGTGATAAGATTTCATGCATGCATACTTACAGCCTCTGAATGCAATCAGAAGAAAAGAAAAAAGAAACAAAAAAAAACATTAAGTGACTGGTGGGTGTTGATACTGAAAATTTCTAAAATGGTTACACAGAACCATTCGATGCATGTGATATGTCTGATTCAGGGAGTTCTGGGAAATGCTGGTTTGATTAAACCTCTGAGGCATCTGTGTACAATGTCAGCAACATTACTCAGTGATGTGAGCTCTGAGAAATTAATTTCAACCAGTGTTTGCACGGGGATGCTTTGAAGGAGTAAAGCTAAAACCATAGGTATTAAATTCCAATACTATCCCTTCCTGTGTAATCAGTCAGACAAAGCACAATGGCACAAATGATCAACACCTGTCCAATACAGTTGTACTAAGCACTTCTCACTGAAAGCTAAACTAGTTTCAACTTATAATGAGAAACCTCTCTCTGAGCTCTTCTTTAATGCATATTTACAATTAATACGAAATTTGTCAGTTTGAAATCTCAATATATTTTACAACACAACTGCTTTTGTCCTATTCAGAAATCCCATCTGTTATTGCTTACAATAAAAGTCAGGTTGTTAGCCATTTGCCAAGAATTAAACAAAAGTAACATGCTTCTTGTCATGATGTTTGTTTGTTTCTTACGGAGTGAAAACGCATGTCAACATTTCTTGCACAACTTGGTTTGTGTTCACTGTTCTCACCAATGCTTCTCTTCCCTTTTAACCTTTTCAGTCATCATTTAACTTTGTTGTTATATTGTATTTATTGTCTTTATCGTTATAGCAATAAAAGACACTGGTAATTATTTTCTGAAAAAAAGTTCAATGTAAATCAGAAAAGTTGCTGACACTAGTTCATGTGGGAGAAACTATACTGTCACCACAAATTAGTATATAGGGTTGTGTAAACATTCATAAGCAGAATCGAAAGAAAATTTGACATCTATAAAGTGTGTTAAAATGTAGTTTACAAAGTCAGCTCTGTACTGCTGAAACCCACACTATATATGTATTATACAATAATTTACCAGATGTTAGTGGCATTTTTAACATACAATTTATTCACATTATTTCCTGCTCAACAACAGAAGTACAACATGCTCTCAGACACACACACACACACACCACACATTTTTGCGGACACACACAAACATCATCACACACATCTTGATGCGATAACAGTGTCAGTGTTTTTCCCTTTTACAACATGGAGATAATATCCTATTTAACACTATATCTATAATATATAAGGAGCATAGGTTGGAAGCTGGCCTTGATCCATTCTGGGAAAAAGAAGGTTTGTGGTTTCACTGCAGTCCAGTCCATCGTCCACAATGGGAACCTCAGAGGATAACGAGTTATTGTGAGCTTCTCAGTTCATACCTGTGCTGCATGCCAAATCACCAGCGCTTTGTCTGAGAGCCGCTGAAAGGACATCAAATCTAAAACGATCGCACTCGCTTAACCTTACATTTAGGGCACATTTCACAAAGACACAGTTTGGCACAATCTCGTGGATGTACATAAAATCTCTAAAATGTCTCCTTTTGTAACTTACAATTCATTGAATGTGTGAATTATTTATTTCAACCTATTAATTTTAAAACAGCAGCTGTTACAAATGGCTATATTACCAATAACACTCCCGTCAGTTATTCAATCTGTTTCCACTTTTTCTTTAACTCGCCTTCAGTATACACACACACACACACACACACACACACACATATATATATATATATATATATTTTTTTTTTTTTCTTCAGTTTACATCACCCCTTCGTTCACCCTGAACTACTCTTACCCTACTTTCCATGGTACTGAATTAATTAGCTCATGCAAACAGGCATTATTGGCATGACAAGATTATTCAAGTTTTGCCAAAGCAATTACTGTAAGCTGAAACAAAACAAGAGAGCGACATGTAATGATCGCAAAAGGCAATTTCCTATTCAAGTAAGAATAATGGTGACAAAGAAGAGGGTCTAAGCTGCTTAGATGTAGGAAATGTTGTCTACCTGCTGCAGGCTCTTCTGCTGGCCACTGTGCAATACCTGGGGACCTCTGATAAACCTAATCTTACCTTGGACTGACAGAGGTTTTAGACACTTAGATACCAAATAATCTGAAACGCAAGAGTTAGGACAGGTTATATTCAAATTCCTTGCAATGCATTTCTGGCTAGATACCTCTAATTGTATTGTATTTTTGGGCTTCACAAAACAGTGGACACACCCCACCTTGGACAGATAACATATAGAACGAATAAAAAGTAAGGAGTGAGAAAAACGATGAACGTGAAGAGTGAGGTAAACAGCGCCCTCTATCTGGACAGAGAAGTGCACATACAGACACGACAGACGTTGTCCTGTAGCCAGAGAGCAAACACAAGCAGTTTGAGTTTAGTGTGAACTGGACGGAAGAGATTCCATGTGACAAATGCACCGAGAGATCTTTGAGTTCTGTACCAGCTGAATTTCTTTTCTCTCCTTTTTATGAATATGTGTATATTAGAATATGAAACCTTAAATTGTGTCAATGTTGGCACTGCACTTTATCTCAGAACTACCAGTGAGTCACTGGAGAGAGCTCATATCCCATTCAGCTTGCATGTTATTAACATCAAAGACGGACAACCTAGCCAAGGGCCACAATATGAATACTGCACACAAAATTGGAAGTTTCTTTTGAAAGATGAAGCTAAACGCCAAGTTTAGGTCACACTGCAGAAGAGAGCACAAAAAGCTATGAGAATTACATGTGTACACATTTCAAGGTATTATAGCTGGAGCAGCTCATTGGCTAATTAGATAAGCAGCTTTATTGAGAAACGTTAGATTGTTACATATACTTCTCTAATTCCATGAGGGATCCCAAGGACACGCACTGATGGTGGGAAAAATTTTGCAAATCAAAGCCGCTAACTGATTACTGAGGATATAATAAAAGTGACAGCCACCCTTAGTCTTCCAACTCTTTGGAGACCTTCTTCGCATGCAGGTGTAGATCTGGTGATTTAAGAAAGCAGTGAAGAGAACTGGAATTATATCCCGGTGTTCATGAATCCACATTTGAGATTGTATAGTTTGTATATGAGGACATTATTACCCAGGAATATGGAAGCATGATGAGGGAGCACCTGGTCCCATTACATATTTTTTGCAGGGAATACAAATATGCAGAGCATCCTTCTTCCCCGTTGTGCCCGCAATTTAGGCACCGGCTCTTTGGTAGTTTTTGGAGATAGTAGGCTAACTGGCGCTGGCTTGTATTTCTTTGAAAGTGTACATATCAAAATGTAAATTCTCAGATCTTTGCAGTTGACAGAAACTACTACCATTTAAAGTTCAGATTTAGTTACTGAAAACACAAATCAGAGCTTGCTTTGTGTAAAATTACAATTGTTTTGATGTCACCCTGATTTTTTTTCATGGTTGCTTGAAAGTGACTTTTTCCTGCTTGTGACATTGAGTTCTGCGATATTATTGTTTTTACATCTCTGTAAGATCGGTCATCTCTGTTCTCATACTCCGGAGACATGTTGGATGTTGTGAAGAATTTGTCTGCCCTTTGGATTGCAAATAAATGGTCATTACAGCTCTGCTCATTTGATTGACTGGCTGACTTGGTTCTGTCACAAATTATTCAAAATTATCACATTCTAAATTGTTAAAAATGTTGAGAGAACAACCTCAGTGATTCATTAATGTAATACCAGGTGCAGTCCCATAAATAAGGATATGATTAAAGAATGTTGTAACCCAGTAAGATGATTTGCAGACTTCTTGGTAGTTTTTCATATTGTCATTAAATAACTCAGCTAATGAGGAACCATGGAACAAATAAGGTACAAAGTAATTTCATACAAAATTAATGCTTTAATCTGCATTTTCTGTGTTTATATACTCTTATTAGATATATTGATTATCATACATCATAGATGTGGTTTCTAATTAGTGTCTTTCTAACTACCATATATATTATTTATTGCAGTTTCAATCTGTCCCATGTTTTCAATAAAGCTTCAGTCTTGTAGGAGATATGTGATTCGAGAAGGTTATCCATGACCTCTTTATTATCTGACTCCATTAAGGCTACACTGTCCATTTATCAGAATACCACCCTATGAGCATCAGGTAGACCTGCACTCTGAGATTCTCAGCTTTGCTGCACCATGTGGATAAGCCATTGCAAATATCCCTCGGCACTGCAATATGAAAGGCCCAAGGTCAGGTAGAGGTCAGTGCTTATTGTGACATTGGTCGATGCCATTGCTTGGCAAATATTTGTGAAAAACTTTGCAAAACAGAATGACTATACCTTTTTGGCGGTGCAGGTTGTGTAAAGTTGGCCTATGCCTAACATTACAGAACTTAAAAGTTCATTCATTCCACAATATGCTAATTTAATGATCAAGGTTTACAAATGTAGTTTAGCTCAACAGCATAGTTTCAGCACAGAAAATAGATAGTGAAACATGCCCGCCGCCAGTGGAATGCAGATGAAGTCACTCCATGTGTGTCCACCTCAAGACATGTAAATGGACAGGCACCAAAGCGGGTTTGTTTGTGTATCTCTCTGACTGGCTGGACTTCTGTGGCTTTATACCCGTACCAAAGTGTGCCGCGGGGTTCTTATCGCCCTCGGGATGCTGCGACGTGGTCTTTGTTGAGAAAATGAAAACAGCGGGAATTGCGAACACAGGGTCCCAGTGATGTGCGACCAGGACAACAGAGTGACAATCAAACGCTGATACCGGTGGGGGGGCGTGGCCTGCCACTGAATGCAAAATTCCCTGCGCCTCTGCTTCATGTGCCGCTGGCTCGATGCTTCGACGCTTAAGCAAGTGACCCCGTGCCACTCACGGCTTGCACACCGCCCCCTCGTAAGAATCATCATCACAGCGCTTATGAAATTAGGTGCTGAAATAATAACAATAATAAAACTACAACTGACAGGGAAGTGAGATGTAACTTACAGTTTATAGATAGCAGAGAAGGGACCTTTGTGTGGCTCTTGATTCATTACCCTCCTGCAGGTGTGAAGCCCCATACTGTGACAGGTACACAGAGGACGCTCTTGTGATCAGTCTCTCAGCGTCTTGCTGGTAGGTGGGCTATTTCTCTAAAACTATATATAGATATAATTTACATCATTCATGCATGATGGAAATTGAACTGCCTTTTACATTTGTATTATATACATATTTTTTCCAAACTGCTAAAATAGATAGAAATATACAATGATGCATAAACGTGTCAATTGCTGCTAAAATGATTGAATTAATTCTATTGTAATGATGTAGAAATTAATTAAAAACTGTTTGCATTCTTTTAGTTAAGCTTTCAGCGGAAGAGGACCCACACAGTTTGAGGTAATTTTTGTAAGCCCGTCATTAGTTGCGTTTTAACTTTCAAATTTATGTCCGTTGTGAATACTCAGTGTTATGTACATATAAATACATATTTAATTTAATTTAAATAAGGCAGATTGCTTTACTCAAAACCTATAAAATTGATTTAAATTCTGTTCACGTTGACCATATTCAGATCTAGAAACTCAGCATTTTTCTCTGTCCTTATTTTTGTCTCCATTGTTTATTAATGTAAGTTTTCATGAATTTATGCATCTCTGCTGCAGCAGCAAACTAGAAAATATGATTCATGGGGGTCTGCTGGGTGTCAGGAACTCCTTCAGCATGGAGAAGACAATGACCCACGTGTTTTTCTTTACAGGACCAGGACGAGACCTACTTGTCCATGAATACTATACAGAACATGCATTTGCTGTGTTATTTCGCATCTGGAATCACAGCAGCAGTCACTCCTGCATCTATGCGTTTTTGGAAAAATATTTACTGGTAACAACTGCAAACAAAGCCTTGACGCTTGGCCTCTGGATGTGAACAAATTTGTAGTTAGTTTGCATTCAAAGAAGCATGAGACAATGGAAAAAAAGGGTCTCTGAGTGGCAATATGGAGGACCCACCCTTTCATTGTGACTAAAGTCAGGCAGGGCTCACCACCGGAGGAATGACATGCCCTTTTATTGAGACTGAAATCAGCAATGACCAAATCATGACTGACTTTTGCATATGAACAATTTATTAGTTTACTCTTCACTTGTGTGTACATGCGCGCGTGTGTGTGTGTGTCATACTGATATCACCCGGCAATTACTTATGCCTCTCACGGCTCGTATCCTGCCAGTGTGTTTGCGTCCAGCCAACCCACTCCAAAGAATTTAATTATGAGACTCCAAATCTGCTGCTGCAGACAGAAATCCCAGGCAGTGAAAATGGCGCAGAGCATCTCTGTTGACATGTTTGCTATATTGTGTGTTGCCTTTTCAGTCTTTGGCAGAGTGGAAAGGGGTCAAAATTAAAGATAACATATTTAAATGCAGTTAATCAGCTATTCACTGAAAAAACATGGGGCTATATGATTTCAATGCACTTAATAAAATTTTATTATACTGACCAAAACACTGTTATTAATAGAATACTACTACTACTACTACCAATAATAATAATAATAATAATTGTTGTCATCAGTATTGTTTCTGTTGTTAGATTTTTTTAACATACTTCATTCATCCATCTTGAGCATATTTAAAAAGGTAACACTATAAAAAAACATCTTTACCTCCAAATGCATTTATCCCTAAACTGCACCATGCAAGTTGAATTATGTCAAAGCCAAGCCGTATAAATACCAATCCCGCCTCATTTGTTCCATAAATAATCACCTCCATTTCATTTGATAAAGTCCTTCCAGAGTTTTGTCTGCAAAGTTGTACAAAAAGGAAGCGACGCCAAAGACAAAGGTGATGATGATGATGGAGCAACCACAATCAGGTGTCACAGCCTGAGTGACACATAGCTTGTGTGACTATAATCTCACACACAGCATTAATTGTAATTATTAATTTAGCTCGTCTTTGTCACTCAGACTCTGTCTTTATTTGTATCTACCCCTTACACCACATGCTCCAGAAAAAATTAACTTGTCATGTTTTTATTAAATAATGAATTTGTAACATTTCTTAAATAATGTACCAGGCACTGCCTTTTTAAATTACAAACTTAATAAAAATTTAAAGGCATGGCTTTAGCACAATTACATGCATTTGTTTTAGAACAAGTGCACTGGGAAAAAAATATATATGTACATGTCATTCTGCTTCAGATAGTTTTCCCTGTACATTCAACTACTCCCTTAAAACCCACATTATAACAACAGAATATCTTTCAAACATACCTATAAATTATGTTTACAGTACATATTAATTTTCAGAACATGAACAGTTTCACGATGGTTTTACTTTAAACTGCAAAGCCATCTTTGACCACAGTAAATGGTTGACGCCAGTTTAGAAGGATCTGGTGAACTCCCCTACAAGGGTCCCACCCCTTTGGGAGAGCATATGGATATGTGGGGTGGGATGGGGCAGGACACGAGTTCCTCTCTGGGATGCTCATGAAAGCTGTTGGACTCCTGCCAATCAGGACACACCCTGAAAGCTGATTGGTGCCGATGCCCTCTCATCCGCGTAATAAAGCTGTGGTTATTGGATTCTGTCTCTGTCTCTCTCTGTACAGGGGTCAGTGGGGGGAGACTGTAATTAAAGGGCTTCCATGTTCATCTTGTCAGTGACTGCAATTCATCACAGCAACCTGACATTTCATCGAGTTTCACACATGCCAAGAGCTGACATAAACAGGCAAGGATGCCAAGGTTTTATTTTTGAATCAAAAAGCTTCAAAGTCCCATTTGAATCACAAAGGTACGCTTGCCTATTGTTTTTCAGCAAAAATATAATACATGGTGTATAATGTAGCCATAAAATGTCAAAAATACACTGCACGTGTCACTCTTACAAACCGAATATCAGCTCTTAAATGAAGTTATCTCATGCAAACCACATATTTTTTTTGACTTTCCGTGTATTTTTCTTATGAGGAGAAGTGTGATGCTCAACAGCACGCACAAACCTGACGATGCGGAGCAGTGCAGTCGTGTTCAGATGCGCTGAGCGTCCTTCTCATTATGGGAAAGTAATATCTGCTGTTCATCCGGCTCTGTGTAATTTCATTCATTCATCCATTAATTCGTTCAGTTTGTGAATTTATTTCTGCTGCCATGAGTGCTACGGCAAATTCGTTCCACTAAACTTTGCACAGGCGGCACAGTGGCTAGCGCTGTCACCTCGCACCTCCAGGCCTGGGACTCGATTCTCACCTTGGGTCTGTGTGCGAGGAGTTTGCATGTTCTCCCTGTGCTTAGGGGGTTTTCTCCGGCTTCTCTGGTTTCCTCCCACAGTCCAAAGACATGCAGGTTAGGTTGATTGGTGTCTCCAAATTTGCCCGTAGTGTGTGTGCCCTGCGGTGGGTTGGCACCCTGCCCTGTGCCCTATGTGTCGTGGGATGGGCTCCAGGCTTCTTGTGACCCTTAACAGGATGACTGCCTGAACTTTGCACAGTCACATGAGGTAAAAACTAAGTACACAGTAAATAATTTTGGGCCACAGCAACCCGTGTTTGTGTGTTTGTAAGGCACAGCAAAATGATACAAGACAGAAGCCCACGTTTCTAAATGAAGTTTATCACCTGGTTTGTGGCTCCAGTGTTCCCAATTTATTGTACTTCTGTTTTGTTTTCTTCCTTGCTGTGAACTGCAGCAGTTACAAAGAACTAGAGGAAAAAGATAATTTTACGACCAAAACTAAAGCCCAATTTGACCCTTATGTTTATGACTTAGCTTCCTCTGGGACCTAATAACCCCCCGTTTAATTTTCTTGAATACGCTTTTGTATAATTTATGTCAAGGTTACAATGTTAGCAGCTTTGCATGTCTCGATCGTTTGCCGAATGTGCAGAGCAGCACCCTCTGTGACCGTTTGGATTCTGTCACACCATTTAAGGGGATAAAATTCAATGAGGAAAAAGACGATCCTTGCTACAATGAACACGCTCATGGGCAGCGCTATTAGGCTTTGAATACAAATGACAATCCTCTAAAACCAGCGGCCTTCTTGCCTTGCTGAGAAAGAAAGCTTAATGAATTACAGGAGTACTTTCTGCGGAGCACTCATTCAAGTATACCACACCACAGAGGTGAATAAAGTAATCTCAAAATTTTGTCTGCATATGCAGCTAAATTGTTGGAAGTTTAGTCAGGACCACCTATTTTTCTGCATGCGGTGGTTTATTTTTATTACATTTATAAACAGCTAAATTAGAATTAACTGCCACAAAATTTGAAATGTGACAGGTGATTGCATGTTAGACATGGCTCAAATCTCTCAGAGAATTGCTGGCCGTTTCTTCCCTATTTCTTGCAACTGCCTTTGTTCCCCAGCCTGCCAATCTGCCTACTAAATTCAGAAAAAGAATGACCACTTTCAATCATTTTCCTGTCAAAAATGTTGGGAGAAATTGCAATGAAACACCTTGACTCATTTTTTACATTTAAATAGCATCTTAGAATTATTTTAGTATGCTATTTGATCTTGCCATAGCCCCAAGACTGTGCTCTTTAGACTTGCTAATGGGACACTGCTGTTATTCCATTGTACATGTCTCACTATGCTGGCACTTCTTTAACTTTATTTGACACCACGAAACCAGTGAAAAGTAGGCTCAGTCCTGCTGATTTTGATGAATGTGCCATGTGTCAGAGCTCAGATTCTGCCTATTATAGATATACATTTTTTAAAGAATTATAAGGACTCTATATTGCCTGAAATAAAGTGCGGCGTCCCACTTGGCTTAGTATGCGGACCTATGACTTTTTTTTTTTTTGACAAACACTTCCAATGTTGTGGCAGCACGCAAAATATTGTGGATTGACAGGTTCCCATTTTAAAAGGTATTAAAGGAACACTTCATCTTCACTTTTCTACTCTTTGTTTTCAGAAAAAGGTAACGCGATATTCCATAGAAGAGCAAAGTTCTCTCGGACAAACTGTAGAGAAGCTAAAGCTACAGATGTCTGCTTTGCAGATCTAAATCTGTGTGTGAGACATATGTGTCAGCTCGCATTCCATCACACGCATGAGGAGCAAAGGAGTCTCTGGAGTTTCCATAGCGATGCCTTCAGACTGGACACTTATCGTTGATGGTGATCCACAGTCAGGAGAGGACAATACCCTGGGGAGGTGTAACTTCCACAAAAAACGTCTCTCCTTTGGACCACCAAATGACTAAACGACTCCATTTGAGTGGTCCTCAGAGATGTGCTGCTCTTCAGGCAGCTGGTATATGCTTTCTCTCCCAGTCCTTTTTCGTGCTGTTTCAATCTCTGTCTCTCCCTCCATCCCTCCCACACACATACACATACTCTCACACACACACTTTCTTTGATTGAGTCAGGCACTGAATTCTTCATGCTGTTAGTCATTAAGATTAAAAGGAGTGTCAAGTGAATCAAATTATCTTTCTGCTATATGTTGAAATATTTCAACAAACTGGTGTATATAATATTTACAGCTGGATTTGGTACACATATACACGAGTGTTGGAAGTGTTTTGAAAGGGGACATGTTAAAAATTAATTTTATTAATTTGGGGGTGGGGGTGAGTTAATATAACCATTCTGTATACTCAAAGCAAAGTGATGTCAGTGATATTACATCAGAAACAAAAAAAGGCATATCATTTACACAATATTCCAACACAAATTCTAGCCAAAACAACATCTAAGTATAACATTTAATAATGTACTTATCCATGCATCTATTTTTATTAAGCCAAGAGATGTGTTAATTAAAGCCCTTTGAAACAAACCTTTCTCTTAATGTATATGCAACATTGTTACGAGTCATCTAACACCGACTAATGTAAAATATGGAACTGTAAGTGTGAATATTGGCATTTATAAATAAATACACATTTCTTGTCCTTTAGGCAATCTGGATTCCTGCCTGAGTAAATTACCATTTTAGAAAGAAACTATAGCCGACCCCTTTGAATGGGAAATTCAAGGAACGCAGCAACATGTTGATTATAAAGGGAGAACAGATTATATTTTTGGTTCTTAACCTCACGTCTCTAAAAATAAAGCAGTTATTTGGTATTTGTGAATCTGTTTTTTGCAGCAGCACACTTTCATGTGAGTTCACTCAATATCTGTTGAAGGCAGAGGTTTTGTTTACCCACTGAAGCTTTTAGTGCTAGGGCCTGTGGTGACGTGTAAGGTCTCGCTGACTATAGTTCAGAGCTGATAGAGCTGGTGGAGCGTATAAGAGGCCATAACAGCAGGTACGGCCTGTAGGGTTTGTGTAAATACTTGTAAATATTAACTGTCTGTTTCATTTCCACTTCTCTTGTTTCTGTTTGCTGTTTTGACGTCTCCGTGCCCCGTATATATTCCCTCCCTGGCTCTTGTTTCTTCACCTGCAGCCGTAATAAATTGCCCCGGTGATTGGACCCTTGTCTCCAAAGCCTCTTGAGTTCTCCGCTGTCGGCTGCCGGTTAACAGCACTCGGCGGCTGCTTCCAGAGCCGAGCTTTGATTCAATTTAAAGGCTTCCACTGACAGACTGCGAGAACCCTTAAAGAAGCGTGTCATCTTAACCTGTTTGGTGGAGTGCATTAAACGCGTAATTTTTATGACATATACCCCGTGAGATACGGTATAGTGCTCCAAAGGTAGGGCTCTGCACGCTGCAGGAAAGTTTTATGCGGCGTGATTTACTGTTAATAATAAAGTGGTCAGCGCAAGCACCGCACTGCTAATGATGAGATGGCGAAATTCCAACTCAGTAAATATTGTGCACAGCGGCATTAAAAACAAACTATAATAACAGCTGTGTTATTAACCCACTGAGCGCCAGTTTGAGCCTCTTTATTTATATCCGTGTTTGCTGCTAATATGATTGGTGCCGCCACGTAAACATGAATCGGTTTTCACCGATATGGTGCAGTGCTGTTTTCCCGCTTGTTGCACAGAAGTAATGAATACAAAACTGGAAATAAAATATTTAAAAACGCATGAATAGATATGCAAGTGCAATGTATTATATGAATGAAGTTGATTTAGAAAACAGAAAAACAAACAAACAAAAAAAGCTGTGGTCTGTTTGTATGTTCTCCGGCATTGCGAAGGACAGCACCACGTGGTGACACCAATCAACCTAACCTGCATGGCACCATGTGGTAAGGCGGTGAGTGTTACAACACGTGCTCATGCTAGCAATTTTAACATAGAAATTTAAATAGTCACCTGGCTATGGCAGCTTACAGGAAAGAGCTGGTAATTAACAACGTCAGTACAATAAGTTTGAAGTAAATCCCAGACAGGCTGATCGTAACGGATTGGTTTGATTAGATTTTGGGACAAAACCCAAAGGGTCAAGAAGAGAGATAAAGGGTATTTCAGGCGATTTCTATCTATGCATAGATAATGGAAAGCCCTTGCTATCAGAACCCTATCTGCTAAGATTCCAGTGTCCGATATGAATTGCAAACTCACTTAGGAAAAGAGGCTAGGCGATCTATAGACAGCAGTAAGTGAATCAGAGTTAAAAAGACAATTCTATGGCTAAGCGTGACCGATCAAAACAGAAATGCAAGGGCATTTACAGTACTTACTTGTGTTTGTAGCTGAAAAGAGGTAATTTCATTTAAAATGGCGGCACAATTGCTTTCAGTGTTTTGACCTTGGCTCATAAATACTAGATTTTAAATGGAAATCGCTACTGTGATTTAAAACGTTAAACACAACTTAAGTGTGTGACATTTTTACAGGACTTTCCATGACATAATATCCAACAGTAATATAATATATAAAGGACCGTGTTTCTACCATTCACATATTATAATTTTTTAAGTTATATTTTGTTTGTTAGTGTCCCATGGCTTCCACCTATAGAACATCAGCATTCATGTAATTGACTTATCTTGCAAAACAAACACACACGCACACACTTATGCTTTTTTATTTACCTAAATCACATGAGCATAGGATGGAATCTGAGTGTCTGGAGTTTAACCACACTTACAGTTAGAACATGCTAACGTTACACACAGGTAACATGCTAACGCTACACACAATTAACAAGGTAACATGGTAACACTTCACACAGTTAACATGGTAACATGCTAACACTTCACACAGTTAACATGGTAACATGCTAACGCTACACACAATTAACAAGGTAACATGCTAACACTTAACACAGTTAACATGGTAACATGCTAACGTTAAACACAGGTAACATGCTAATTCTACACACAGGTAACATGCTAACTGTAGACAGTTTACATGGTAACATGCTAACACTTCACACAGTTAACATGGTAACATGCTAACACTACACACGGTTAACATGGTAATTCTACACACAGGTAACATGGTAACATGCTAACGTTACACACAGGTAACATGGTAACATGCTAACACTACACACAGTTAACATGGTAACATGCTAACTGTAAACAGTTTACATGGTAACATGCTAATGTTACACATAGGTAACATGGTAACATGCTAATTCTACACACAGGTAACATGCTAACTGTAGACAGTTTACATGGTAACATGCTTACTCTACTCACATTTAACATGGTAACATGCTAATTCTAGACACAGTTAACATGGTAACATGCTAACACTACACACGGTTAACATGGTAACATGGTAATTCTACACACAGGTAACATGCTAACACTACACACAGTTAACATGGTAACATGCTAATTCTACACACAGGTAACATGCTAACTGTAAACAGTTTACATGGTAACATGCTAACACTACACACAGTTTACATGGTAACATGCTAACTGTAAACAGTTAACATGGTAACATGCTAACACTACACACAGTTAACATGGTAACATGCTAACACTACACACAGTTAACATGGTAACATGCTAATTCTACACACAGGTAACATGCTAATTCTAGACAGTTAACATGGTAACATGCTAACTTTACACACAGTTCACATGGTAACATGCTAATTCTACACAGAGTTAACAGTGGTACCTCCTGCACCACCATACTACCTCATTACTCTTTCAGAATTACATTTAAAACCTAGATTTGTCATCTGTCTAGATTTGTAGATTTGAACATCCTGAATCTAATTAGATATATATATGTAGCTTGGCAGTAGCTGGGATGTCCAGCCAACCTCGGCTCATATAAAATTCCAAATTAAACTATATTGTACCTCTGGCTAAAACATTTTTAGTTGTTACTGACTGCATAAGACAAAGAAACCATCCAGAGTAAAACGACAGCTATGACTCTTTCTGCAACTGTCACTTGTGTGAGGGAACACCAAGCACATGCTGCCTTGCCATCATCTTCAGTAAGTTAATTTGATTGCTTTCATCAAAAAGAATTTTCATTTCATTAAGTCTCCTTTGAGATGTTGGTATGTTGCTTGTGAACAAGATGTTTCTTTAATTCTGAAAAAACAGAAGAAGGAGTAACTTTAACACTGGGTCTGTGAGAAATGTAGACTCCACGGCTGAACGACGGCGACTGTTTGGAAGCGTTTAACAGAAAGGTTCTGTGTGACAATCTGACTGTGGCCTTGCTGTGACACTGGGCCTACCTTCTGTACAAAGAAGGTCTTTGATTTACACTATGGGACAGGAGGATGTTAACGCATTGCATAAGAATTCAGGGTCATGTGTTGATACAGCAGACACGGTCTTTCAGGCAGTCTGTGTACTGATCACATGGCAGATAACAACACTGCATGCATTCTGTCAGGAAAAACACAACACTTCAGGCATTCTGTCAGGCAGATAGCAACACTGTCAAGCATATAACAGCACACAGAACACTACATGCATTCTGTCAGGCAGATAACACTACATACATTCTGTCATTCAGATAACACTGCATGCAATCCGTCAGTCATTCTGTCAGTTAAAACCCCCAACACTCTTGCACTACACATATTCTGTCAGTAGCAAACTTTAACACTGCATGCGCTCTCTGACAAAAATTCTGACAAAATACATTTAGAAATAAAATCCAGACTCTACTGTCTACATTCTTTCGCCACAAAAAAAATCAAGATCGTAATGATGTTCTCCTCTTAGAAAATAGAAACAATCGGTGGATTGTCCGTAATGGCTGCTATTTGTTCATCATTGTGGAGGTCTATTGCCCACATTGATTTCATGAGGTCCTGACTAGCTCCCTCCAAGCAGGGATGCAGTTTTTGAACTGAAATCTAGGGTTGGCCAGTTTTGCTCTATTCAAATTTTGCTCTCTTAAACGCAATTCAGTTTTAGTGCTGCCCCAGCACGGTTAACTCAAAAGGTTAAGCTGAAGTTTAACAGAAAACAAAGCATCGTGCCGGGTCCCTTTATCCACCCCCCACACACGCGCATACACACGTGCATTTATTTCCTTTAGAATTCATAATAAGTAGGTGGTAATGACGAGGATTGTAACCAACATCTATGTGGCATCCATTTTAGAGAACAACTCCCATTCATCTTAATTCACATCCTTTTTGCCACATTGGATTTTAATTGAAAAGATGCAGGGTAGGATGTTTGAATGCAAACGTAACGGAAAGTACTCGGTGAGTGTTGCCATCAAGCTCCTTCAGGTGTACACCAATTAAGGGCATCTCATTTAAAAACAGAACATGAATATCAGCGATGAAGTGTTTACTGCCTGTGCTTCCTGCACTGTAATGATTTCTAGCAGTAGAACGGCATGAAAGTGTTGTGCTTTATATTTACATTTGGGGCACTTGTCTATTTACACTGTAGGAATTACCTCAGAGTGCTCATATAAATTATCTCGGTGCTGATTCAACTGCTCCAGCTTTACCGCCTGTAAGTAAAAGACTGGAGCCGGTACCTAGTGATGACACCAATGGCACTCTTAATCTTTTTCCACCACAGTGCAATTGGAAGTGAGCACACAGGCTGTTAGTTCATACCTGGACAGTGTATGGATTTGCCCATTGGACAAATGATGCCAAGCCCCACCTCCAGGTTTTCTGGCAGTCATAGCCACAACTCCCCAAACGCTTTTTCCTGGGCGGGTCCATCGCTCCCTGACACACATACAACTCCTCCAGGAGGGGGGACAAGTGGTCAGATGGGTACAAGCTCTTCCAGAGTGACAGGGGTTGGCCATCCTCTGTGTCTTTTTGTGTCTCTCCCAGATGGGTCTCTAATTGCCGGTCCTTTCTACTTCCTCTGGCCAAGATGGAAGGGCACATCTTTCCACGCTCCTCCGCGTCTCTTCTTCGCTCGGCGCCAGGGTTCATCCGTTGTCCAGTTGACCCCATTTATAACCTTATTGCAATTATTCGTTTAATCAAGGACAGCTGGATTTCATTAACTGATGAGTCTGCGGGCACAGGCCGGTGATCAGTCTGCACAGAAATTCAGACGACCACCCAGATTCTCACTCTCACAGACTCAGAGCTCCACAGTAAAGGCAAGTGAAGTCAACAAGGCTTTTGTATAACACGCATTAAATTAACCTATTCTGCATGTTTCTAGCACCATATACAATATATTATTTATGTTCTAGAACTTATTTTAGGTTGTATTTATATTTATAGGCTATTTTTATATTTAAATTGCATATCTTACTTTGTTACCCAGTTATGTGTAGGACTACTAGTAATACAATTATTATCAGAATATTAATTACTACTAATATTACTACTACTGATAATAATAATAATAATGATAAAAACACAGAAGAGCAATTAACAGCTGTATAAATTTTAATTTCAGCACACACACATACGCATGGAGGCACACACACACACACACACACACACACACAAACACCAAGGCACAGACGCAGACACATAAAGTATTTATGAAGTGCTAAAAGACCGTGAGCTTGGTAGCACATGAAAAAGTCATAACAGTATCAGCATATGGTTATATTAATTACACTGTTCTGATGAGAGGGAAAGAAATTGAGAGAAAGAGAAGAAGAGTAACATTAATATCATTTACACAGATGACTCTGTGTTTAGCAACAACACGCTGGTTTTAAGATGGATAAAACTAGATTTTACTGGTTTCCCTACATGTAATGCTTGCTGTAAACAGTCCAACAAATTAATTCATTACATGCCACATTTATTTTCATTTGGCACTGTTGCTAATAGAAAAAAATACACGTGTTGAAACTATCACTGCCAACAGCAACCATCATACAAAACACAAATAGCAGTGACTATGAATGGTTGTTAAGTTGTATGATAAGAAAATTTTTTTTTTTTTTTTGTTAGTTGCTAAGGGAACAGTGTCAATTCTAATGTAATACACTGTTGTCTGAGAAGATGCTAATTAAACAAAAAAAAGTCTTCATTTGGTTGGTGGAGGTATCTCCTGAATTAAAGTGCCTGACATGATGGTGGGACTGAGACGGGGTGAGGCAGGGGTGGAGGTCTATGTGCAGAGAACTGTTTAATGACAAGACGTCAGTGCAAGAAGTACCAAAATAATACAAAACCAGACAGCAAACAATAAAAAAGGCAAAAAAAACCCCCAATGGAAACTAAAAAGGCGTGGGGAAACAACAACGTAACTAGAAACCCACACCAAGAACACATTGAGCAACAATAAAGAAAAGCAAACATAGACTGTAATAACTGGTGACACCCCAGTGTGAACCCCCCAACTAAATAACGGCAAACAGCAGATCACACACTTGACAAATGGAACAGAGAGATGAGACATTTTAACGAGGGAGGGGGGTGGCCACACACAACACAGAAAACTGTGACGGTGCCAAAGTGACCAGTAAGTAGGAAGATGATTTGAAGTGTTCTCAGAAAGCCACACGGCATTTCTTGGAATAGAAGGACGTAAAGTTCCGCTGCGGAATTATATTGTGTTTACAGTGTTCTGAGCTGCTCGGGTCCTGACGGATGGGCGGATATTAGCATGTAGGCAGAGGGATGTTTTAAAGCAAGCTGGGATTCAAAGAGATTCATATCGCAGACCAAACAGAATCCAGCCCAATGACCACCCTCCAAATGCCATGCAAATTAGTCCCTTGATCCTGACTTGATAAATAATGGATAGTTTGCAGTGAGCTGATAATGCCATGCAACTCTAAAAGAAATCTACAGAATTCTAGAGTTACACTATTTGGGGAAGTTAATAGCATTTGAGGTAGAGACAGGGTTGAGATAAACAGAAGGTGGAGCAGAAAGAATCTCCCTCTC
Organism: Chitala chitala; assembly: GCA_025773905.1. NCBI lineage: Eukaryota > Metazoa > Chordata > Actinopteri > Osteoglossiformes > Notopteridae > Chitala > Chitala chitala. Next base: position 28,633 of record JABJVR010046076.1, read on the forward strand.
TCTGTCTCTCTCCCACACACACACACACACACACACACACACACGTGTTAAGACTTCATCAGACAGGAAATATGACATAAATTGGCAGAAACAACTGGCACTTTTTTCCACTTTTTGATTCTATATCACATACATCAGGGTAGCGGTAAAGGAAAGGATAGTGTTCTGGAGTGTCAAACGAAAGCTGAAAAATAACAGAACTATTCTGACAAAGTTTTAAAGGAAAGGGATAGTTTTCTGGAATTTCAAACGAAAGCTCAGACAAATAATAAAGAAGCTATCCTGACATAGTTGTAAAGGAAAGAGATGGTGTTCTAGAAATACACCCTGATACCCATAACCACCTACCTGGAAAATAATTAGAAAGCACTTTCTTGAATGAATTTCTATATTGATGTTACATGCATTTAAACATAATTTCAAATTCAGACCATGTATTCACTGTGTTGTATTGTGTTTCTTATGTTTGCTATATGGTAAATATTGATTTGCCTTGATACAAGATTTTTAAAAACTTGAAACAATTTTGAAGCAATTTAGAAGTAAAATGATACCACAAATCAATGTTTCATTGACATCGTCACATAATTGTTGGAAATTATACAAAAATGTGTATCTTACTGTTTGCTCCTTTTACGTAATGTAGCTACCTATATTTCTTTTCCAAAAATAACACCAGGTTTAAAAAGCAAATGATATATAGGCCTGTAAGACAATTTTTAGGACAGAAGTGGGATCTTGTAGGTGTCACAAAGACACATGATTCCAAGTGCACAATTAGATATGAATTTTATGGATGATCAATTCATCAAAATGTCTTCATTGAACAGGAAATGAAAGAGCTTTCCATGGGCAGCCCAAATAAAAAGGCACCAGGTCGCGTTCCGCTTGCATTCATTACAGACAAGCAGCCGGACAGCTTGGTCAGCATGCCAATGAACTCTGCCAATCCTGGCTGACAGGGCAGAGACAGGAGATCCGTCATGCTTTAATACGGTAAACCTGGCTCCTGAACATACTACGCATATTACCTGCTTTCTGATTGCCATGACGACAGGCTTCCCTTGTCCTTTGCGCTTCCATTTATACAGTACTTCATATGAATGCCGGATGTCTAATTGTGCTGTTGGTCAAAACACCATACTGTAAGCCTACAAAAAAGTGGGGGGCAGACAGTTATGAACAATTTCAAGCAGCACAGGCAGGAATATGAGAGGAAAATGAGATCCAACAAGGACACACAATACACACACAATACACACACACACGTTATATAAATATATATATCGCATATTACCTGCTTTATATATTTATATTTATATGTATTTACAAATCAGCCACTGTGGTGGGTTGGTGCCCCACCCTGGGTGTCCCCTGCCCTGCTCCCTATGTGTTCTGGGATGGGCTCCAGGCTTCTCCGAAGCCCTTAAAAGGATAAAGTGGTATAGAAGATGACTGCTGACTGACTGACCGACTGCCAATTCAGCCATAACATTATGATCATTATGACCACCTTTTGCCACCAAAAACAGCCCTGACCTGTCAAGGCATGGACTCCACTAGACCTATGAAGGTATGCTGTGCTATCTGGCACCAAGCTGTCAGCAGCAGGCTCCTTA